>JAIOUR010129287.1:0-10328 GCA_020711275.1 Calotes versicolor
GTGGTGAAACCATTGTTTCCTCACAGATCCTATCCTTGCCCACATATAGTTCCACAGAAATCATGAGTCCATCAATGCATGGCTGCTCATCACCTGAAAAACATGGATCCAAGGGATGGATCCACATGGATCTCCCTGTTTTCTGCACTGGATGCTCCTGAAACCATTGTTTTCTGGGGAATCAGGGTGTGTGGCTTTGGGGGTGTGGCTTCATAACCACACCCACTGCTCCTGTGGTTTGAAAATCGTGTTGGCTCCCCTGCAGTGATACATACCTAGTCACTTCCTGATTGGACTATTGTAATGCCTTTTCTATGGGATTACCAATGGAAAGTCTCAGGAAATGTCAATGGGTCCAAATGCAGTAGCCAGATGACTGATGGGAGCTGGCTGCAGAAATCACATAACATCCCTGTTAAAGCAACTCCACTGGCAGTCAGTTAGTTTCCAGGCACAATTCAAAATGTTCTTTTTAACAGATAAAGCCCTAAATGTGCTAGGTCCAAACTATCTCAAAGTCTGTATTTCCCAATATGAACTGGCTTGGGTCTTAAGGTCCTCAGGAGAGGCCTTTCTCTCAGTCCTATCACATTCACAAGCAGGCCTGATGAGGACACAAGAGAGAACATTCTCTATTGTTGCTCCCAAGTTCTGTAACGTCTTCCCACAGGAGGCCAGACATGCCCCATCTTTGATGTCCTTCCATAAGCAGGCAAAGACCTTTCTCTTCAAGCAAGCTTTACCCGAGTAATGGGCGTAGCATTCATACTTGGGAAGGAATAATTCATGAGTTGTGTATTTAAATGTGTTTGTAGTTTCAGAGCCAATGAGAATGCTTGGAGGTGATGCCAGGTATATTAAAAGGTTGAACACACTTTTGAGTGGCTCAGACATGGCAAAGGTAGGGAACATTCTGACGGGACTTCTAGACATAAAATAACCTCTTGGGAGAGAGAGGGAGGGAGGAATGTCTTAGATTCTGATAGGATATATTTGATTCTATGTGGAAACTATTTACAAGTACTGAGAAAGATAGGAACTGATTATTACTTATTTAGAAAAGGCTGTGCTGCTTTTTCTTTATGTTGCAAGGAAGTCTGTGCCTGTTTTAAATTAACCCTTTATTCTTTATAAAAATATAATTTCAAAACATTCATTTTTCTGGTTTATTTAAAAGACCAGCCTGAAGACTTTTGATTTACTAGCCTAGCTAGTTGGTGGCAGTGGTAATAGTGGTGGTGTATTAATAGTTTGTGAAAATATTGGGGGCAGTACACACAGTGATGCTAAAACAGGCTACCTAATATGCAATATTAAATCAATTGTCTTCACCACTTTTTGACTGAAGTTTGTATTACTACTTGTACCCCCTTTTTTATTGTTCCATTATTATCCTTGACATTAAGAGAATATCTTTAATAATGTTAAGATACATCTCACATATTGTCTTTAATGTTTCTTGACAACTATTATATTCTCACTATGACCAACTTTGTATATTGTCCTCCAATATATAAGCTGCCTTGGGTCCTTTTCCAAGCAGAAAGGCAAGTTAAAATATGTTAAATAAAATAAATAAACTTTGACAATCTCTAGGTTACCAAACCTAAAATGCAAGTGAAAGTACGCTTTGCCATTCTGAAAAGCCCATCAATTTGTTGAATTAATAAATGATTGTTATCCCTGGTTGTGTCAATTTCAACCTCAGTTTCTTCATCTAATTCCACCTACTATGTCCACTAAATATTAAATAATATGTCCATAACTGAAGTAAACATTTTAGAAGATAAAAAGTTAGCAGGTAGCAGGTACAACATGTTCTGCAATATAAAGATAATTCTATTCACCATCTCCCACTGATTTTGGCATCCTAATGTTAGCAAATGTGTGCAAGGAAAAACTTGCATTTGTAATGAATGATTTTATTTAAGGTTGACAATGATAGAATGGAAGAGCTCACATTACAAATTCTATGCCTCCATTTGTCTTTGTTGATAAAAGGAGCACTGTCAGAAGCTGAGGAGGTCAAGCTCACAGCAAATTTAACGTGACTACTTATCTGTGCTTCGAATAAGTTTGCACACAAATGATAAATGCAAACATCACCATGACTTCCTCTGGTTTAATAACTTAAGGTGGGTTTTTTTAAGAGCCACATTTCTTGATTGCATTTTGGAGTCCTACTGATTTATATTCAGAAACCTTGAAAAACTGTAGTCCAAGAATGGCAAAGTTTGAATGACTTTTCTTTCTTTCTTTCTTTCTTAATCTTTTTTCTTTCTTTTGGAATTCTGCAATATTGACTTGCACAATAAAGACAGTGATACAACATGATCCTTTTTGTGGCTTAACATAAATGAGTTTGGGTGTAAGTATCTTTAAAATAATACATCTCTGAGGATTTAATGATTGGTGATGTACTGTCTATGTCAATATTTGCAATATGATAACAGCTTAGACCTGTTGTAATGAAACCTGGATAGAATTGATGTGGGTGAACAAACCTAAGATAGACATAGTGGTTGCTTACAGTCCTTCCAAGTTGCAACTTTGTGGGTAGCCTGATACAGATTTACACCGATTGAGTTCAGAGCCAGATGCAAAGTTTGGAATTGTTCTGGACCTTCTGAGGACAAAGGTGAAAATACTGTGTGGGTTCAAAGTTGTTGAGCAGAAAATTCCCTGGTGTAATCTAGTGGTGTTTATCCGCAAAGCCATTCTGAAAACAAGTATTATACCCCTAAAATATTACAAATAGAAGCTGGCTTTTGACTATTCCACAGAAGTAGGCTTTGGGGTTGTTGATGGAGAAAAATACATTTTAAAAAGCATGGTACAAGGCAAATATCAAAATGAGGGCTCATTATTAGATTGGTAGGTTCAGATTTCGCCACTGAGGTTATAGATTTGAATGTGTCTGCCAATCCTTTTGGACAAAGAGCTGACTGTAATCCAGCATTTCTTCTTCATTTTCCCCCACAAAGCCATTTTGTCTATTCACAGTATTGACATGTCTGCTTCTGCTGCTGCCTCTCCTGGTCCTGAGAAGTAAAAATAGAAATTTTGTTCTATTTCCTTTACCATTGTTCTGCAACTGCTGCCACCAGTTCAGGTAGTGAACTACTTCAGGAAGCACTGCTGGTTGGATACAAAATAAATGGATCTTGTATTTGCTTGGTTCACTGACTTCTAATATCCAGCTCACCTCTAAGCACTTTGTGTAGTAATCCTTAAGGCTGTAAAAGGTGTGGGATATCTCAAAGACACCATTTTGGGGTATTCCATTCAACATCTGCTGTCTGTTCTTCCTGTAAAATTGGTAGGTAGGCATATGAAATAAGACTGCTTAACTGTTTCCACAAGCATTGTGTGTACAAAGACAAAACACTAAAACAAAGCTCTGCTACAACAATCCAGTCTCTGAGAAATTGTTGGAAATTTCTCCTCTCCCTAAAATATCACAAATAGATAACAATTTATCAAGAGAAATTGTTCCATAATTTTCTCTCCTCACACATACTGTAGAATGGACCATTTTGAATGGCATTTATGGATAACTATAATTCTGACCCACAGCCCACAATTTGCCCCAACTGTCTTTGCTTTGAGAATGTAGTAGTATCACCAGAAAGAAGACAATTTGGTGGTTGGCAATATTGTCTCTGGCTCAGATTTAAATGTGAATCAAAGAAGACATTGAAAGGTGTTTTGCTTCTTCATGACAATGAGCCCAAAAGCACTCACTCACAAACAAACAAACAGTAATCCCTCACCTTGAAAGCTTTGCAGCAGTGGTAAATTATTCTCCTCTCCCTGTCCTTTTGTGCAAATGTTGCCTCTTTAATTATACTTGCTGAAATAAATGAAGACATAATTCTGACTGAGCCCTTAGGAAGAACTGATGCAGCTCCAACTCTGAAAACGTATGAGGAGAAGGAAAGAGAAAATCATTTCTAAGTACTCCCAAGTTCCTAAGAGATTTTACTCATAGTCTCCTCCAGAGAATTCAAATGACACTCAGGAACAGAATGTCAGTTTGTTGGGAGGTTCAGAACAGAAATATAAATAACATATTTTGCATGCCTTTATCCATGAAACTATAATGTTTATATATCCAACTTGATATACAAGACTGGCAATGGAAAATACTACGCCTTTTCTTGTAAATCCATATCCCCTGATGGCAAAGGCACACATTTCAAGAATGTGCATCATTGAACATGCATGAGGTTTTCAAATGGGTAGAAATACTGGTGAAGGGGGTTAAAGAATGTTTTCAAATTTGCTTCACACCCAAAAGTGTACAAAATGTATAGATCTGGGGGAAGTGTGTACAATAAAACAAATGTTTTGCTTCAGATAGAAGGCAACTTCTATATCGTACTACCAATATAGACTAAAATGGAAAAAGAATGCCAGTGGAATTCTGAGAAAGACACTAGGGATACAATTTTAAATCCATAGAAATCTGCTCAAGGGCCCACTGTCTGCTTTGGCGTAGATGAGGCTTTTTCTGGGCACTGGAAAGGAAACAAAAATAACTGTTTGAACAATTTTTGGTATCATGCATTAGAAACCTTATGCCACATCTTCCATTTAACAAGACTTAAGATTTTTTTGAGATACAGTATGTCATCATTGACCAAGAATTATTTCTGGTGAGATTTCTCTCTCTCCATCCATGGATGCAACACCTCTGCTTTATTGCTAATAGCTTAGATGCTATAACATGAATGGTTCTGAGAGGGTTCTCATCACTTCTTAGATGGAAGCAATCTCTCACACTCTATTGGTGATAAATCAAAATTACTTTACAAGGCACATTTATCCTGCTTCTGATTCTTTTTAAAAAAAATGCCTCGAATAATAGTTTGTGAAATTGCTGAACAGTGAAATCATTTTCATGTCCATGACTTACTTGTCAACTATAATATGTGTAATTTTTTTCATGTTCAGTGCTATTATTTGATTTGATCTATACAGTATTCTTTTTGTCACTGTAATATGTAAAGAAAAAGGTGAAAACCTAAATTAAGCTAGTGCCACATTTGCTTCAAAAGCGGGGAGGGAGAGGTAGGGGAAAGGAAGGATGATTGATTAACCTCCTGATAAAATTATGTAAGCAAAAAAGTATTTAAAGCAAATGTTTTTAGAGTTCAAGATTAATCTGAACTAGAGATGGGCACCAAATGAAGAATAAAATGTAATGAATCAATTTGTTAGCTAATGAATAATTTGAGGTGGTTTGGTTAGTCTTTGAACTAAAACACCTTTTTAAAAACGTCACCAGAACTGGTTTGAGGCAGAAGTGGGGGAGGGTTCGCCTTATCTCTCATCCGCTCAGACTCTGGGTCCCTTGGGCCCTTCCCACCCCAATATCCCTATAGTGAAACTTTTTTTTTGAGGCTTGAGCTGAGCTCAGGAATGGAGGGGGAAAGAGAGGGAGGTCCCAAAGGTACAGTCTGGCTGTTTAGTTTGTTTTCAAACTGAACCACCTTAAAATTCGGTTCCAGTCAAACAGGACTAGACTGGACCCTCCCTCCAACCAAACCAGCTGAACCACCAGTTTGGCAGTTCATGCCCATTTGTAATCTGAACCTATTATTAAACTAATGATGGACAATGTTCAGACATCTAGAAGCCAGCTTCCCACCTTCAGAAACTCTGTGGGTCATACCATGACCAAAATACAAAACCAGAATTGCCTGGAAATGTCCAATTTCATAGAACATGGGAGGATAGAAATACTGGTGAAGGGGTTAAAGGATGTTTTCATGAGTAGCAACACTTTTTTACCTGGGGCCCGTAAGGTAGAAACAAGTGCAAGAAGAACTCAAGGTGCCTGTTTTCCATCCTAATTTAACATAATAAAAGACTAAGACCTAACAAAACAGAACTATACAGTACATGTCTGATAAGAAGAATGGTTGCAAATACTTACATGCTTATTTCATAATTGTGAGGTTAAGGTACCACAAAATGGTTGTTCTTGCCCCACAAAAAGGAGAGGTAATTTATGGTATTCTTTGACAAGGAAACAACAACATATTGATCCCAATTAACGTCTTAAAACAAATAATTCAAATTGAACAAAATGATGGTGCTTACTTTTTTTGCATGTTTTAAAGGATTAGAAACATTTGAGAGGTTGGTAAGACTACGTCCTCGTTTGCTTCCTCTATGTTGAGTGTGTCAATGCACAAACTCTCAAAACTAAAAGACAGTAGTAGCTTTGCAGGGCAAATTCAGCATACTATATAATGGAGAAACTGTTGGTTTTCTCACTTGTAGAAGGAGGTAATTATTCTTAGTTGTCCTATTCTGCAGTGTCTTTCTGAATGGAAGTGAGCACACAAGAGGCTTACTTCCATTCAGAACTCATCTTGACTGCTGACATTGACATTGTCATTATCCAGGCTGGTCATCCCGATGTAAAGCTTGATTTTGTTTACAACACAGGCACAATTCTGTGAGGTAATGTCAGTCCATCTATTGGATTTTTGAATCGTGGGTACAGGAGCAATATCTTACATTCAGAAACTGGAAGTTTTGAAAGGTCTAAATAATTCTTTCTGCCATGCTCTAATTATCACTGGAGATGAATTGTTGCCATTTGCTTGTCAAAACAGGATGGAAGCTCTACTTTTACATACACAGGAACTCTTCAAGGGAATATTATGACTGAGTTTAGGGAGCTGGAGTTTGATTCCCCTTTGAGTCTCTGAGGAGAAAAGCCAGCCAGTGCAGTTTGTGCAAAGAAGAAGAAAATGGTTCGCTTTATATTAGGAAGTCCTGACAAAGCTTGATGGACGTCAGAAACAACTAAATGGCACCTAACCATTATTCAAATATCAAACAAATAGTGATATGGCCTTTTACTTTTAAAATGTTTTTAAGGGAACTGCAACACTCGTGTTTTTGGAAGAATGGGGTTAGAATTACAGCAACAGTTGCCACTTTTGAGGCATAACGTTTCAGAACAACTGGTTTATGAACCTTTATGGTTGGGCAGTTTTGGGAGTGAGGGGAAGGGAAGGGAGGACATGCTTATGCCTCTAAAATCTTTTCTTTTACTGGATTTGATTTTCACAAGTAGCAACTATGAAAACAGCATACAGAATAGAGCTAGCCCAAGTTAGGAAATTGGCAATATTTCAAAAGGACATTTCAGATTTGTGTAGAAGAGAGGGGTTCACATTTGAAAGGATATCATTTCCTTTCCAATACTATCCTCCTATTTATTTTCTGTTCTTTTCTTTGCAAGTATTATGAAAATTGCATTAATCACAAACATGTTAATGACTAAGAAAGATCTCAAATTAGAAGGATCTGAATGAGCAGCAGATTCTACCATGAATCCAACTGGTAGCCTAGTTAGGGCAAACTCATTGAATCAATATATGAATGTCAATTGCCACATGGATTCTGTTAGTTCAGTGTCTGGCACTATTGGTTGGGTTTAGAGCCATTATTTTGCTGGTTCTTTCCCCTGTTCAGTTGGCAGGCATCAAAATCACAGGAAGTGCAATAGAGCACATCTCCAATTTGTCCAAAAGTTTTGTTAGAAATAGGTAGAACATTTAAAAAGTTTTGTTAGAAATAGGTAGAACATTTAAAATGCATTCCCTTGTGTATTCATTTCCTGGTGTCCTTATTCCTTGGACTAGAGCTGGTAGAAGTTACATTTTCTGGAGTATACTTCCCTGAATACTTTATCTACCAGGTGGTCAAAACATTTACATGAGTACATATTGCACAAATATACAGTAATGCATATCTTGAACATTTGTAGGCACATACAGCTTTTAAGCTATCAAGTATTTGTTGGATTCAATAATCTACCAGCTGACATGTTCAGCTTTGTTTTCTCACAATTTGTTTTCTCATAATTAGACAGCAATTAATTCTTCATTGGGATGTTCCTTTTGCTTTTCAGAATGTTACATATTATCACCTTACTAGATTTTCAGAATCTTCCAGTTCCATGTCAAAGATGGTTATAACTGGAGCAAAGAAAAGGTGTATAGATTCCCTGCTCTCCTTCATATTAGCTTGTGTGAACTATTGCAAACAGTTAAAATGATGAACAATTCATTACTATTCCAAACTTCTCCTTTGAGGTATACACAGGATATAAAATCTGTAATTCTGGGAGCAAGACACATGTTAATTCCTGTACAATAGAAAAATCAATATTAAAATCAGAACTTCACTGCTGTGGAGGCTGTGCTGCGGTGATAGCACAATATTGACTTACCACTCTCAGCCTGAAGCACAAAAAGAGAAGTATTTGAACTTTAATTAATACACGCATAATGTAGCTGCAGCTTAACCTGACTGGCTTCCCAAGCATTTTTAAAAGCCTTGCCAAATAGTAACCTTGGTTTAAACTTTACAGGAATATAAAATAAAGTTGCAAGTTCTATATGCCATGAATGTAGCCTTTTGTACTGCATTATTGTTACCCTTTGTGGTAACAATAATACAGTAAGCAGGAGTGAGTCAGCAGTGTTAGGAACAACATTAAGGGCTTTTCAAAGTAAGAAAATTCAATACTCAGAAGCTACATTGGTGGCACAAGGCAACTTTGGACACTGGACAGACAGGTAATACAATAACCAAAGGCACTGATTGAAGAGTTAGGATTAGGCAAATCCTCTTTTGCTTGCAGAGGTTTCTTTCTATTGGCAAATCTTAGACATCTGCCGACAGCCACATCTTAGACATCTGCCAACAGAACAATCTGCCAACCAGATGAAGAGCATGCTACAGATGTAGTCTTTATTTTAGCAAGATGTCTGGCATAGTCCACCAGAATGTTCCTGAGGTCAAGTGGTAATATATGGGATATATGATGCTACTGTTAAGTGGAATTGCAGCTGTTTGATGGGCCATTTGAAGAGAATATTGTCCAGAGGAGGGAGACTAGGATGCTAAAAATGTCTTGAAACCAAGCCCTATGTAAATAGTCAAGGAGTGGGGAGGTCAATATCTTTAGCCTGGGGAAGAGAAGGTTGAAAGACAACTGATAGCAATCTTCAGTATTTGAAAGGTTGTCACAAAGAAGATACAGCAAGCTTCTTTCCTCAAGTACAAGACTTGGGTAATGAATCCAAATTATGAGAAATGAAACTTTGCCTAAATATCAGGGGACAAAAGGCTTGATGATAAGAAATGCTTGACAATGTAACAGACTGCATCCAAGAGTAATGTGTGCTTTTTCAATGGAGGTTTCTAGGCAGAAATCAGATGACAGTTTCAGGGAGTTCCTGCTTTGCAGAGGAGTTGAGCTCCATGATCCTTGGGGTTCCATAGAACAGCCCTCTTGTTCTATGAAAATGCTCTGTGACCCAAAGTATCCTGACAGAATTTTCAAAAAGGGGATGGGGCAGGGCAAGATAAGAACAAAATGGTACCACATCAAAACTCTGCGTATCCCAGAAAGGCACTTGCAGTGGTGTGGCAAAGGAAGGTATGTAGCAGTGTGGTTTAGTAGGCATGGTATCAGATTATTTCACTGGAAATCCCTTGGTCTCATTGCCACTGAAAGTGGCCACTTTCAGGACCACTCTCCTTCAGGGGATCAGGTTGCCCTCTTTGCTTCTGTCCTTCTGCTGGCAACTGAAGATCCATGTTTTCAGGCAGGCTTTTAACAATCATGACTGAGCCCCTGAATGCCATGTTTAAGTTAAGATAGTTTTTAGGTGTTACTCTCTTTAATTATTTCATTGTATTTCAATTAAAGTATAGTTCAATTGTGAGAATACAAGCAAGGGCATTCTCTCTGCTTCCAGATTTTGGAAATCCTGGGCCAGACATGCCCCATCTCTGATGTCTTTCCACAAGCAGGCAAAGACCTATCTCTTCAGGCATGCTTTCCCTGAGTAATGGGCTTAGTATGTGATTTTAATTAGGATGGTTGCATCATTGACTGAAGGTTGTAGAATCACTTTTAACCCTCCCCCCTTTTATTCCTTTACCATTTCTCTGATTATTCTTAGGACTCATATTGCATGTTATCTTTGAACATTGTATTAACGTGCTTTCTCGGTGGCTGCCCCCACCCTGTGGAACTCCATTCCACAGGTGATCCACCAGTCCCCATCACTGACCACATTTAGAAAAAATTTAAAGACGTGGTTATACACCCAAGTGTATCCATCCATTGAATAATAATAATATCATCACCGCCGCCATCTAATCTTATCTAACCTTATCTAATTCTATTCTGCCTTCTTGGATCTATTTTATGTGATTATTATATTTAAATTTTAACTGTTTTCTGTTTGCTATTGTTATTGTTATATTGTTATATTGTGCATTATGTT
>JAIOUR010130397.1:0-10292 GCA_020711275.1 Calotes versicolor
CTACATGAAATCTTAGGCAGGCTTCTGGATGCAGAACAAGAGCACATGGTGGCCTCACAGTGACCCTGCACAGTACGCCACAGTTTGTGCTCTTAAAACGCCTTCAGATTCATCCCCATGGAAAGACCAAATGCCTTGGGAGGGGCAGAAAGAGGTTAATGGGGCTACTAGTTTCAGAGAGAGCGCTGTACTATAATCACAGCTGTAAAACACGGCTCACAAGAAACCAAATGGACACACAGGGATCTTTCTAATGATCGGGGGGGGGGGGAGAGCCCCAGAAACTTTATATAGCTGAAAGAAGCAATGGGTTTTAAATTTTAGGAAGGCGGTTTAAGTTAACCACCAGAACGATGTGAATTGGAAGACCTGAGGCACAGGTTTTGAAGCTAGGCAGCCCTTAGAGATGCTGGCACAGATGGGCTCTGGGTATCTGTGACAGTCTTGGAAAAAGATGACAGGCTTAGCATATCGTGTCCACCTAACCAGCAGTTCTCCAAACCCCTTCTCTCCTCCTTTTACACAACATGGCCATCTCAAGGAGTGGAGGTAACCTGCACAATGGAAAGGAGGGAAAGGGAATGCCTCTCACAGCTGTCACTCTCTGGGGGGACGCATGAAAGGATCTCCTATCGAAGATGGGGCAGGTCTGTTCTCCATGGCTTCAAAGACTAGGACTCAGAGCAATGGATTCAAATACAGGAAAAGAGATTGCATTTGAACGTTAGGAAGAACTTGGTGACAGTTAGACCTGTTCAGCAATGGAATAAGCTGCCACGGAGGGAGGTGGAGTCTCCTTCTTGGGATGTTTTTAAGCAGAGGCTGGATGACCATCTGTCAGGGGTACCTTGAGAGGGTACATGGATGGCGGGGGATTGGACTGGATGGCCCTTGAGGTCTCTTCCAACTCTATGATTCTATGATTCTTTACTACCTAGCAGCACTGGTGAGGGGGAAAGCTCTTCCTATTGAGCAAGGCAGTTTTCCAACTGGCCATGGCATTACCAGAGCGTCAGATAATTACCTTGGGGACTTGAATTCCCCGGTTAGCCATGGCTATTACCTATGCCGCGTGTGGGATTTTGAGACCTGTAGACCAGTCAGTAGCATTTCCAAGCTCTGCTCAGGCACCTTTGAGAATATTCCGTTTCTGGAGGGACACAAACTTGTTTTGCTCTGCTGTGAGGATTCCAGCGAGGTTTCCCGTGCCCTCAGGAAGGGAGGGAATGAACCAAATCCATTCTGGCTCCTAGCTAGCTCGATAGATTTCTAAACCAATTTGACATATGCTGGGGAACAGAGGACGGTGAGCACTGCTCATCCCTCCTGCATTGGATGCTTTTAATAAAAACTTGGGCAGACATCTGTTCCCACTGTATCCTGCTTGAGATTGAAATTTGGCTCAGAAATGTGTCTCTTAGAAGCACTCGGAGGACTCTTGGGGGCTTCTCTTCTGGTAAAACATCTGAGGAATTTTGAGGGAAGCCAGAACGTAATGCCCAGCATATCACCAATGAGTGGCTGCTAAGGAATTGTTCAAAATTGCCGTGGCTACAAAAGGGATGGGCAAGCGATAAAACCCCATATAGCCATAGAGCAGAAGTGGAGCTTGCATTTCCCAGCTTCATTAATTTACCTCATACACTTGCACAGTCACAATCAGTGCCTTGGGAAAAAAAGTTTCAACTTGTTTCTAATTCAGGATGCAAAGGGAAATATATGCATTGGTCGAATCCTTTTGCTTAGCATATTAAATTGCACTGAAGGATGCCCAGTGAATCAATGGGTGATTCATGTTTACATGAATTCAAATGCCCCTACTCTAAATGACCCTTGATTCAGCACCAATGGAAATTATAAAGGAGCTGACCCACAAAATCCCCATGGATTCAATGGATCTATGCTAGTATGAATTGCCACATTAAATCACAAATAAGGTAAAGATCAAGTCCCCACACACATGTGTGCAAGTCACATCCGACTCTAGGGGCCGGTACTCATCTTCGTTTTAAAGCCGAAGAGCCAGTGTTGCACAAGTCCATGAATATGTGGTGGACATGGCACATAGAACACTGTTACCTTCCCACTTTTTATGGGAGTACCTATTTATCTACTTGCATTTGCATGCTTTTGAACTGCTAGGTTGGCAGGAGCTGGGACTAGCAACGGGAGCTCACTCTGCTGTGTGGCACCCAGGATTTGAACCATCAACCTTGCTGACTTTGCAGCCAGCAGTTGGCACCTTAACCCACTGAGCCACCACATCCCCAAATAACAAATACTTTGGTAGTATCTCTGTCTTCTTAAAAAAAAAACAAAGTGGGGTGGAGGGACTTTGAGCATCATTTTTTAGAGAAGAGCTGATTTCTTTCATTGCTAATTTGCCATTGGGTTTTACATGAGAAACCACTGAAAATGAGCCCAGTGGGTTCATGTTCAGTCCAAATAACCGAGTGCCTTTGGTAAGTCATAGAAGTTTTCATTAAGCCTCCTGATTGATAACTTTTTTTGGAGAGTAATTCCAAGAATTATCCAGGTAGCGTAGCTGGGAAATTAGCATGTCCACGTTCGGGGGTAGGGTAGCTGAACTGAAGGGATTTGATCTGGGCCAAACTAAAGATCAAGGGATTTGATCTGGGCCAAACTAAAGGCTACAGATAGCAAGTAAATGAAAGTTGAAATCTATTCTCATTTCAATCATGTGATTCAGTCAAACCTTCATAGCTGAGTAAGCATACAGGCAAATGAAGTTAACTCCCAGTGACCAACTACAAAACAAAGCAAGCAAATCTTCAAAGTATGGGACACATGAAAATCTGTGTATGCAAATCAGACGTTTTCAGCATTTAAGAAATTACTTTCTCTAATGACAGCTGGAAGTTGAGTCATGGCAACCAGGCTTCTTCCCCCACCCCTCCGGTTGAAACATTTTGTTACTAAAGATGGGCACGAACCACCAAATTGTTGGTTTGGTTCATTTTGGGTTTGGGGTGGGGGGGGCAGTTAATTTTGGTTTGCTGGGAACCGAATTTTAAGGGTGGTTTGGTTCAAATCTGATCCAGACTGATGAACCAGAAGTCCCCCTCCCTTCAGCCTTTAACACATTTACTATGTGGGTGGAAGGGGTGGGTGGGTGAGGAGTCCAACTGGACTACGGACTCACCCACCTGTTCCCCCATAGCCCCTTGCCCCCCAACCCCAGAATTTTAAGAAATCCTACTTTTTTGAAACACCCACGGCTCCACCAGCTTGGCATGTGCAAACCCGACAGCCAGAAAGTGCTGGTTGTCAGCGTGCAGCCTGCACTTCCTGATTGTCTGGCCTGTGCGTGCCAAGCTGGTGGAGCCCAAGGGGCTTCAAAAAGGTAAGGATTTTTTTTAAATATTCTGGAGCTATGGGGGGAAGGGTCTATGGCAGGGGTGGTGAACTTGTGGCTCTCCAGATGTTTTGGACAGCAACTCCCAGAAGCCCTCTCCAGCAGAGCTAGTGGAGAAGGCTTCTGGGAGTCTGAGTCCTAAACATCTGGAGAGCCACAGGTTCGCCACCCCGGTCTATGGGGTGGGTGGATCTGGAGTCCAATTGGACTCTAGATACACCCACACGAGAGATGGGACTGGGGAACAAGTGCTCCCCCTCCTCCACCCAAACCGGTTCGGGTGACAGCACTAATTTGGGTGTTTCAGTGACAAATACGAACCGGAACACCTAAATTATTTGTTAGCTAACAACTAGTTTGTTAGCTAATGAAATTTAGAAATTACAAAACACATTTCATTTTGTGCCCATCTCTATTTGTTACTCATCAAGTAGCATCTTTAGTCGAAGGAGGGTTGGTAGGAGAGACCTTTATTTATTCTTCACATTGGCTTCACTTCCACCTAGTCAGAATAGGCTCCTTAGATGGGCAGTGGCTGAATAGGTTCATTAGAAGAACAACATTTCAACAGACCAAAAAAGAAGTCCAGTTGCCATTACTCAACATGGATGAATGAACATCTTCATAGGTATATATCTCTCTAATGATTCATTACTTTTAACTTTAGTCCTTTTGAATTGCGTGAGATTGTTTCCTGGAATCTTTGCAACTTTTGCTGCCTTTTTTCCTTTTTTAAATGGGAGTGTTGATTGAGGACAATAACCCTAAGAATGAACAACTTATGAAATTTCTCTATCCAGTTGTGCATGTCAATTTTCCATAGTTGTAATGAGTTTAAGCCTATTTTGCTTTTGATGCTTTACCAGTTTACACAACTCTGAACTGGCACACCTGAAGAGTTCTTCAGCCATTCTCCTTTAGATGACATTCAAATCCCACAGCATCCTATAGCATCTGGCCAGAATGAATCTTTAGGTTGAAAACAAGTCAGGGCAATGTGTACCATGTTAAAAATTAATAGTTACTTTGTCAGAGATCAAGTGAGAATGTCTATGCCTCATCTCACCAACTGGCTCTCTTGGTCTCCACAATTCTTTCTGTGTCTCTGAATGAAGCAAAGTAGAAAGAATTTCCCCCCACCTCAAACAATTATTTCCCTGTTGACTTCAAGAAGCCTCATAAGCAGATTGCAATTTGATCTACATTAATTTCATCTAAAATGTTTGACAAATCTTGTTGCACACACAATGGCACCTACAGGAAATTGAGTTCTCAGGAGCTATTCATTAGGCTTGCAAAGCAGTTGTCATAACAGATGGATTATATGGAAAAGTCTGTGCTCCCTGGTTGGATGGACCACATAGGACAGGTGGAGATGTATTCCTTGTTGCCAGGAATAAATGGCAATGGTGAGGTTGAAGCTGGCAATGATGAGGTTGAGGCAATGATGAGGTTGAGGTTGAAGTTAATGTTGAGGAGGAGGAAAGAGATGGTTAGGAAGACAAAGACAATAACATCAGCAATTGGATTTACAGGTGAAACTCAAAAAATTGGAATATTATACAGAAGTTCATTTATTTCACAAATGCAACTTAAAAGATGGTACTAATATATGAGATAGACTCATTACATGCAAAGCAAGATAGTTCAAGCTGTGATTCATCATAATTCTGATGATTAGGACTTAAAGCTCATGAAAACCTCCAATCCACAATTTCAGATAATTAGAATATTGTGAAAAGATGCAAGATTCAAGCCTCAAAGTGCCCCACTCTAATCACTATCTTGATTCATGTAACTATCTTGCTTTACATGCAATGAGTCTCTAACTCATATACTGTATTAGTTTCACCTTTTAAATTGCATTATTGAAATAAATGAACTTCTGCAAAGTATTCTAATTTTTTTGAGCTTCATCTGAATATTTCACTCTCCTTTAGAAAGCTGCAGGGCACATTGCAGAGTAGATAAACAAACACAGCTAATACCACAAATTGTAAATACCTGCTAAACTAAAGATAATTGAAAACAGATCAAACATATGCTTACTCGACGAGGATTTGTACATTTTTACCAGGCTTCTGCAAGGAAAGACAGTGACTGGGGATCATCTGGCTCTCTAACAGAAGGGAGTTGCACCACCAAAAAGGGCCTACCGTGAGATTGGCAGCCCCATAGGTCATGCCACAAGCAGAGAATTTGGGGCAGTCTGATAGTTTGATATCAAGGTCTGTGATAGTTTGTGCCATATTGGTTTTACTAATTACATCTGCAGTGTTGCTACTTGATAAACATTCTAACCATTAGCTTTAATACAATCATAGAATAATTGAGTAATAAAATTGGAAATGACCTGTAGAGCCATCATGTTCAACCCCCTGCTCAATATAGGAATTCAAATGATAGTATAAGAGCATAAGACCAACCTTGCTAAAACAGGCCACAGCCCATCGAGTCCAGCATTCTGTCTCACACAGTGGCTCACTATCTGCTTCAAGGTATTCACCTGCTTATTATCCCTGCAAATGGCACTGGGAGACATCCAACCTATCTCTCTAACCCAGATGTTGTCCCTAGACCTCCGTAGTTATAATTGTTGACACCCTTGTTTTCCATAATCTAGACCAGTGAAAAAGTACTTCCTCTTATTTGTTTGAGAATTAGCACCCAAAGGTTTCATGGGGTGCCCCCTAGTTCTAGTGTTGGGTGACAGGGAAAACAGTTCTTCCTTATCTACTTTGTATGTGTATGGTTTTTATAAACTTCAATCAGGTCTCCTCAGTCATTCAAAACTACAGAATATGTAAAAATGGTCCAAGTTAGAGGAAGCCATATTATGTTTAAATATCAGGATAAAAATCTCTATTTGAACAGATGGAACTGGTTACCTTGGTTGGTGGTAAGTGCTCCAAAAGTGGTGACATGCAAGTGAAAGTTAAACAACCATCTGTCAGACATACTGGTCTATGGAACTCCCTGCCAGAAGAAGTGGTGACATCTGTCAGCCTTGACAACTTTAAGAGAGGATTAGACCAGTTTATGGAAAACAAGGGTATTGTTGGCTATCATTATGGGTGCCTAAGGACAACCTCCGGGTTGGAGAGATAGGCAGATTATCTCCCAGTGTCGTTTGCAGGGAATCATAAACAGGTGAAGATATCTGATTGGGAATACCCTGAAGCAAATGGTGTGTAAGACAGAATGCTGGAGTGGATGAGCTGTGGCCTGTTCCAGCAAAGGCTGTTCTTACGGACTTATGTACTTCTATATGACAACAGTTTGCATGTTTGAATAGTGCTCTTATATTTACATGCAATCTCCTTATCAAGGCTAAATATGCACGGTTCTTTTGTCCTTTCCTCACACATGGAATAGTAGGAAATAGTACTTAGAGGAATACAAATTGAAAAAAAAAGAGCTTAAATATTGCAACATTTAATAAAATATTGCATCTACTCATTTATGTGGTATTGCTCCCCTCCCCCATATTATATGGCTTAATTTCCAGTTTCCTTATCATCCTTAATGCCTACTCTAAAATTCTTCCTCTTTGTCTGCAACCTTCCTAAAATGTGGTATTTATTTTGCAGCTCATGGAATAAGGCAAGGAGTTTGGGTACTGCCAATCTCACAGAGGTCACATAAAATTCCTTCAGTGGTGATGGGGATTTCCACAACTGCTAACACTCTAGTGTTGGTTTGTTATGAATGCGGAAAATTTATAGTTTAAGAAAAAAAAAAGATTTGACAAGTCAAGCCCATAGCTTTCTATACTAACATTAATACAAACGGAATTACATCCATAGATAACTTGGTATCCCAAATTTCTGAACTTGGTTAGGCGTGGAGAAGTTAAAGGGAGGGAAAAGAACACTCTAACAACTTGAGTAGGTGATGGAAGTTCCAAAGAAGTACTGTAGATGTGCTACCAAGGAGGTTGTCAACATGACGAGAAACTCTTTGCTTAGAAATTTGGGTCCATCTGAATAAGATTATTTGTCTGATTGCCTTTCTTTCTGTCTGGCTTGTCTAAGGAGATTGCTTTTCTGCCCTCCAGGTTCTTCCGGTTTTCCCCTTGGCATTGCTGATCTGCTACTCTTCACGCTATTCTTCTTTTTGACATTGAGAGTTGTTTAGCATCTCTTACGCTCACACTATCAGCCAATTCTACCTTCTGCTCAAATTCTAAACATGACTAGGATACCTCCCAGGTTAATCCTGCAGAAACGGCTCCTCCTGCACTTAATATTCACGGCAGCAAGAACATTTCACGGCGAATTGGATGCACATTCAACTGGAAATGGAAATTTTATGACTGTTCGCCACTATGAGCTTCAGATTACACCAGCCGAGAAAACATGAAGCAAATGAACAACCTGTGAACTGTAAAGTATATTAATAATGAAACCACACTCTGAGAAATGAAGGCTTTATTGTGTTTAGATTCTGCTCCATTAAGAGAAGGCATCCCTTTGCTGGCTCCGCCCCATTAGTCAACAACCCATGCAATGAGAAGGGACAGAAATGTTATGCTTTGGGCAAGGTGACCATGGGAGCAGCTACACTCTGTAGGTGACCTACAGACACACTGGTTAAATGGGTCAGAGGCAGGGGAGCCAATTTGATTTTCAAACCGCGGGGGCAGTGGGTGTGGTTATGAAGCCACGCCCATATCCTGAAGCCGCACCTCCAAAGCCACACCCCCTGATTCCCCAGAAAACAATGGTTTCAGGAGCATCCAATGCAGAAAACAGGAAGATCCATGTGGATCCATCCCTCGGATCCATGTTTTTCAGGCGATGAGCAGCCATGAATTGATGGACTCATGATTTCTGTGGAACTATTCGTGGGCAAGGATGGGATCTGTGAGGAAACAATAGTTTCACCAGCATCCAGTGCAGAAATCAGGGAGATTCGTGTGGAAAAAACGGAAAATTTCAATTTTTTTCCCATGGGTGCCCTGCCCCCTCACAAAACTGAGTAGGGGTGCAGTTGGCCCCCTCTGCCCCCACAGAGTTGGCACCCCTGGTCAGAGGCATCTACAAAATACAGAGGTCTCTCCACCCCTCTATATTTTCCCTCAAACCTTTCTCCATCTCTTTTAATATTGGTTGAAACTCATATGTTGTCACTGGGAATGTGCAACTTACACTAATTACAAGCTTCCTATCCCCCTGCTTTAGCCTCCACCAGGCTCCATTCCCTCCCCCAACTACAAGTACATAAATACATACAGCTGTATCATAGAAATGTGCACAAACAATACAAAACATCTCCTAAAATGCATACATTAAGAAAAGTATGAAAAATGTATATAAATTGAGAGAAAGATGCATCAATATATTCAATTAATTACCCTGAATGACAGGAGACACAACCAACAAGAATGAAGCCACACAACTAAATGTGAAGCTAGAACAGGAAAAAAATACAGGTGGTATTTGGAGAAATACAATTAAACCAGGACTAAGGGATGTGACTGTCACATACCTAAGCCCCTGTGGAGTCAGGCAATTAGTTCTTGGCCCCTACGCCAGCAAGAATGTGTTGTAATGAAATCTCCAGGTATTACCCACCCTAGGTCAGAATCCTCAAAATATTTCTTGGCAATACAACTTCAAAATCTGCTGTATTTATCCCATATGGGAACCTTCACATAAAGGTGTGTGGTTGCACATCTGTCTGCATTTTAAGGTGGTTCCAGTCAGTGGTATAGTGTGGGGGTTGCCAGAAGGGTGGTCCATACTGGTCCATACTGGGTGCAATATTTATAGGGGGTGCCATTTTCCCTCCCTCCCTCCCTCCCTGGGCAGTGGCATGAGCCCCAGCACCCAGAGTCAGATACGACTTGTACACATTAGTTAATTAGTCTTTAGCAATACCATTGAGGGCTTTACCTTTATCTAAGTTGGATGCAACTTGCAAGCACATAATAAAAACATGTGATCATATTTAACAGGACATTCCTATTAAAATAGGGCATAGTGAAGGTACTCTAGTGGAGTCTGAAGGGTAGGTATTACTGGAACAGCAGTAGATCAGGTAACATTCCCAAACCTGGAGAGGACCATGCAGACGATAATGTACCCTATAAATCCCAGCTCCTACTTTCGATGGAATATCTACTGCATCCCACAAGCCTATATTTAGAACTCTAATGGAGAGACCATGCGAAACAACACTAGAAATGGGGTGGGGGAGTGACCACTCATACTGTTAGTGATTAATTAGGGTGTCTCTGCCAAAAAAACCCCAACAACCTCCTAGTAACCTTTAAATAGCAAAAAAATATGAAAAGATTCTGAAAGCTTTAACATGATATAATGCAGGCAAAGCAGACTCTCAGCTCAGAACAGACAATTTCTTTCATCCGCAGGTCAAACAGCAAACGGAGAGCCATTTTCTGAATAACGTGCTGCAAGTGCATGCATTATGCAAACACTGTTTCATTGTTTGAGCTATTCAGTCACATTATTTGCTTTATTAGGCACAGACGCCGTCCAGCATCTGCAGAAGTAACAGTGAATTTGGGAAATGTTTTGCTTACTGACTTGCACAATAAGGCAATAGCATCTGACAACTTGTCACTATTTGTAGAGCATTTCACGAGAAGGCTAGGAGCCCCTCGGCATTCCCCGTTCAAGAAGAGAGATTCTGCAGAGGCAAAACAACACTGCTGCGCAGGGGCGTTGCTAGCTGTGCAAAAGACCAGGGGCTTCAGCCCAATGGGCATGGTCCAAGCAACAGTGGGCATGTCTTAAAGGGGTGTGTATATCCATATGAATATCCATATTTTTGGCACTTTCATGTTATATTAACTTCACACATTCACATTTTTCTTGCCTACACACAACAGTAGGTTAGTAGATAGGTCCACCTATCTACTAACCTACTGGCCCACCAAAACCCTGCACCC
>JAIOUR010131505.1:0-10291 GCA_020711275.1 Calotes versicolor
CGATAAGTTAACCTGGATGTCCATTAACTTAACTTCGATAACAATAATGCTTGGTGAAAATGTGTCAAGTTAAAGTTAATGATAAAGTAACTTTATCGTTAACTTTTTAACTTTGATAACCCGATAATAACCTTTAACAACCCTGCTGATGGCATGTATGTTTCCTTTTCCATCTAGTCCATTCACACAATCACTTTTTAATGGGCTCCCTATGGTCTAGTCCAGGGGCCAGCAACCTTAAATAACCCAAGAGCCATTTGGACCCATTTCCCACAGAAAACATAGGGAACCACAACACTCCCAGTGTTCCCATCTCTACTGCCGGCAACTATGTGGCCTGGTTCCAGGCTGCAAGTCCCTTTAAGGCTTCTGCACTCACATGGCTTTTCTGGCTCCTCCTCCCAGGGACAGCCAGCTCAACCGTAAACTGGCCCTGTAAGGAGTAGCCACGTGGCACTCTTCCCATGGGCCCCTGCAGGCACTCCGCTCTTCTGAGTTGGTGCCATGTGATTCCAACTCCAAGATGGCGTGGCCATGCAATTGTGATGCATATTTTGAGCAATGGAGCCTCAGCAGATGGATGAAAGAGCCACAAGCAACCCCAGAGCCGGGGATTGCAGACCCCTGGTCTTTTTAGTGTGAGGCATGCTTCATATACCAACCTGCTTTGGAAAGAATATAGAGTACTATAGGGATGAGCTATGCATATCAGTGAAATCAGCCAATTGGTCCATGGAATCCATTTATTGTGATGGGAAACAGCTCTCATCAGAGCTCCTAGCAACCTCAGCTACCAGTAAATCAGAAAACAGTTAACTCAGGCACGTCCCAAGTCTGACTTGGGGGCCAAATGTGAATTTATTTTCTCCTCAGAAAAAAGGAGGGCAGGGCACAGCTGGAAGACCCTACCATGAAGCAGAGGAAGGCTTCCCACAACCCTCCCCCTTTGAACCACTGTGAAGGGGGACATGGTGGCACCCTGGGTGGGGGTCCCCGCACTTCTCATCCCTCTCAATGACTGTTTGGGGACGGGCGGAGTGGCTCCTTTCTTTCTGAGGAGGGGGTACATGTATGTATGTGTGGAATTCCCCAGTGCCAGGCACTTCTCTCTCTGGAAAGAAGCTTCCCCTCACCTGAAACAGGCTGTGAGTGGCATTGGCCCCCACACACATTCACCTCACCAAATCTGGCCCTCCTTGCAAAAGGTTTGGACACCCCTGAGTTAACCTTTACTCACTAGGTAGCATTCCACTGTGTATCCCTTTTGTTTACTGTGTGTGTATAACCTCAATCTAAACTGAGACCACTGTATATGTGTAGGTAATTTTCTAAATAAAAATTTACACCAGGCATGTCGAAAGTCCGGCCTGGGGGCCAAATGCGGCCTGTTTTTGAATTTTGAGTGGCCCACAGCCTCCTCTTCCCACCATCTCTGCATATCACTCGTCCCAATGAGAAATTGAGTTTATTTTCCCCTCAGAAAAAAAGGAGGGCAGGTGAGTGGAAGCCAGGAATCCCCCACCCCCAGAGCAGGGGGAGGCTTCTCACAACCCCCTCCCTTTGAGCCACTGTGAAGGGGAACATGGTGGGGCGGCACCCTGAGCAGGGGTCCTCATTTCTACTCCCTCAATGGCTCTCTTTGGGGAAGCGGTGGCATGGCTCCTTTCTTTCTGAGGTGAAGGGTGGATACATGGACACCTCCCTCCCTGTGCTGGGTGCTTCCCTCTAGAAAAAAGCTTTGCCTGGTTTGGAGGAGGCTGTGAGTGGCAATGGCCCCCACATATGTTCACCTCACCAAATCTGGCCCTCCTTGCAAAACGTTTGGACACCCCTGATTTACACTCTTGGGGGCCATGAAAGAAATTTTTAAAAGGGGATAAAGCATGGGCATTGGTAAAGTGTGGGCTCTGTTACACACCTATGGTTTTCCTATCTGAAAAGAAGAAAGGATGTGGAAATCTGACACTTCACTTTACCCATCTATCAAATAATTAGCAAAGTGGTAGATGTTTTTGAAATCTAGTGAGATAAAATTCTTTCCCACTTTATATTGCCCAAGTTGAGTAATTATATATATTCCTTGAATACAGAATACTATATTGTACCCACCAAAGAAAGGTGCCAAAGAAGTATGCAAGAAAAAAAATCCCAGGTGATCCCAGTAACCATCTCTAGTCAACAGACTTTACTTTTTTTGAACCAGCTGAAGTTTATGAACCATCTTCAAAGGTAGCCCCACATGGAACATGATACAGTGGTCAGAATGGAATGTAACCAATCAGGTGTCACTGTAGCCAAGGTAGACACTCGAGGAATGAGCACAACAGGTACACAAGTTTATGTACAAATGTTTTCATAGCCACTGCTGAAACCTGGGCACTCGGGATCAAGGATGAATAACCTGGAAGATGTGAAACTGAGTGTTTGGATGGATGTGTGTGTAAGGTCAAGGCTCTGTGTGCTAGTTGTATCCAACCTTTGGAGCAGGTTGAGTGATCACCCAGCAGTTGATTGTGGATGTATTGTAATCTGGAATAGCAAATGAATCAGGCCCTTGAACGATCAAACATGATACTGTCTATTTTGGTCGGATAAGTCCCAAATCCACCAACTTAATTACCGCTGGCCTGTTTGAAATATACATCTATCGGTTTGCAGTCCTCTAGTAGATGCCAATGCCATACCAAGGCTTGCTACCTAAGAAGCTGCATATAAACTGAGATAGGAGTCAGTAAATTCTTCCCAGTTTTTGAATTTGTGGCTTCAGACATGAAGACAAGTTAGACTGTTTTCATATGTCAGACTATGATGTGTATCTTCTCTCTCTTGCCATTTCTACCATTAAGGTAGAGAGAATATAGAATTATCAAATGTTTGTACCTGCCAAAGTTGGTTGCACATTTGCATTTGGAACTTACCTTTGAACTAGGAAGCCAAAGTGTTTACCAAGAAATTATAAAGATGTAGAACTAAAATCCAGATAACCACTTTGTAACTGCAAAACAGTATGAAGGGAGGGAATTTTATAGTGGAGAGAGAGAGAACGGGAAGTTTAACACTTGCTTCACCTGTTGCTTTCTCTTTACTTCCCCTTGTTTGCTCTTACTCTTGCAGGATTCTAGAGGAATCTAGAATCTTAATAGGGGATGACCAAAGAAATGTAAGAAGGACATGTTTTAAGCACTTGATACATCACATTTTTGCTCCAAGAAACAGGTCCTTGTGTACAGCAGATACTGTATATCTCCTCAGTAGAGAAGCTATGTTGCACAGGCAGTAATCACTTTGGTAAGGATGGGGCTTGACAGGCACCTCTTTCTGAATAAAAAGAAGTGATTATGCCTGTCACCAGTTAATGTTGGCAGGCAGAGGCTTGCTTTCCCATGACCTTCTTGAAACGGACATTTCCAGATGTTAAGAGAGGATCTGGCACCTTTCAATATCCACTGGAGTTAACACAGCTGAGACACTCCATCTGTATGTAACCTTTCAAGAAGACAACAGTGACGGGATACTGCAAGGGGTAAGTGATCAGTCAGACCACCTTCTCATACATCATACTAGGTGGTTAGCCTGCCCACAGGGCAGTCAATTGTTCAGGTGTGTGGCTTTGAAGCATTAACAGGAAATAAAAATCCTCCCAGGTCCAGAGACATGGGACCGCTTGTGCCTCATGCCACATTTTTGTTTTGCTTCCTGCCTCATCCCCTCCATCCAGTGGCCCTGGCTATGAAGCTAACAGGTCTGCTCCTGTCTCTTGACGACTTTGATTGTTAAATAATGTGCATGGCAACTGTGATGGCTGGAAGCATTAGAAACCAAATTATACATAGGATACATTCAGGGCAGTCGGAAGAAAACTCAAAGCGCCCAGTTACCTCTCAAGGAAGCCAAACAGAGACAGTTACAGTCAATAACATTCTTTAATTCAATCAGTTAAAGAAGGTGCTGCATCTATAAACTTTTATTATGGAAAAAATTGTAATTAACACATGCGTATTACACCCCGCTCGGAGAGTGGCACTTGGGGAGGGAGGGGCAGTGCCGAGGGCTAACTGGGACAGGAAGGGGGCTGGAGGAGCTGGCCCATCACATCACGGCAGCTGGTTCCCTTCTTGGGGGCGATTCAGGCAAGCTACATGAAATGAAGGCTGGTAAGCAGAGGGCAGCCCTGTTGTAGGCCTCAGCTACCCTCTGCTGCGTGAGAACTGCAGGGGGAGGGGGGGCAGGAGCAGGTGGGGATGGTCAGCAACAGAGGGAGGGGCTCCCGCGAGCCCCGCCCTGAGGCGGTTTGACTGCAATCTCTGTAAACATCTTTTGTTCACATTACTGAAGCTGGATGCAATACAGTTTGATTGGTTTCTCTTCCTGTCTCAGTTTGTTTTGCTGGTGGCAGCAAAGGCATCAGTTTAAGGCACTTCCCTTAATTCGGCTGCAGGGTTATGAATTCTTTTAGCTTTCAAAACCAAACTAGTAGCAATGAACAGCTTCACAAAGGAGCAGGACGGCACTGAAAGGGGTAGGGGAGAGAGGAGCTGGGAGTCTGCTGCTCTGGAGCACCCAGGCTGGCATGTGAAAAATGGAACTGGACACCTTTGTTTGGGTCCTTAGCTAAATGAAATCAAGTGTGGTGTATCTTGGATGGGCACTCTTCTGATAAAACTTCCCATTTGCCAAAAAAAACCCACCCCTCTTGTGCTTTTTTCTGTGTAGAGGAAAAAGCAAATGTTAACCACAAGGAGCCCCAGCCAAAATGGGACGCTTTCAGTGTGTGGAGCCAAGATTTATTTCTAAAAAAAATTAAGAGTCCCAGGGGAGGGAGCCACCAAGCCATGAAAGGCCGTCCCAGGATCCAAGCCAGAAGAACGGAATGGCAATGGTGGGGAGAAGCTGTCTCTGCAAAGGGGCAGAAACATTAATGATCAAACATTACCCCTACTGCTGGGCTTGACTTGGTAGGAGACACAGGCCCCAATGTCATCATCAGGCTACTTGTCATCCACATCTGGTTTGGATCTGAGATGTTCCAAAATGATGACTCTTCTATGCCTATGAAAGAACAAGGAACTTCTTTTCCTGGCAAACATTTTGCCTCTTCTGTGGTCTCTTTTAGGCAGAGTTCTGGTGGCTACTTTGGGTCTTCCTGACAGACAGAACACTGCTATGTTACTCTTATCTCTTTGTCTCTTTGTGCTCACGTCTGCCCCTGATGACAAATGTGTAGGTTCCCTTCTGGAAACCCACAGGGACTAAACAGCTTCTGAAAACAGCGTCAACTGTACTTCACTGCTGGGGCCCAAAGGCGAAATGGAAAGTTGGCTGTGACGTCCTGGCTGAAAACCGATGTGATAGGAAAAACTCCTATTCTGAATGTGGGTCTGGCTGAATCATGGTAACACTGGTGGGGTAGGCTCCTTAGCGTTAGGTGCAAAGGAGCTGCAAGGCTAAAGAGTTGCCCTTGGCCCTGGAATACCTCTCTTCCAACAGGCGTTTTTCTTTTCTGTTGAGAGAAGAGCCTGGAGGGAGGGCTTAGTGGAACTTATGTGGTTGCTTGGTTGCTCTAGATCAGGGGTGGCGAACCTGTGGCTCTCCAGATGTTTAGGACTCAAACTCCCAGAAGCCTTCTCCACTAGCTCTGCTGGAGACGGCTTCTGGGAGTTGCTGTCCAAAACATCTGGAGAGCCACAGGTTCGCCACCCCTGCTCTAGATCCTGGGATCAACAGCTGGACTAAGAGCAGCAGCAGGCCTCCCCGTGTTAGTAGATGTTGTGCTGGCAGGCATCACATGAAGATGTCCAAACTCAGCTGAAAAAATGGGGAACTCAAGTATCATGTTTGCTGATTAAAAAATTACCTTTTAGGCACTTTACAATTTGAACAAAGAGATGACGGGACGTGTGTTTGGAGGGAATAGGTCTATTTTTGATGGTTCTGAACAGCTCCTCCAGAAAGCATGGAAATGGGGAAGATGGGACATTGCCTCCCCCAGCTTACCCACCAATACAGACACACATACATAATCTTGGAGCCCTCGGCACTCCCCTCCACTGGGCTTCCCATCTCTGCTCTGAGGAAGGAATTGGTGGGGACAAGGGAAGAGGGAAGCCGATGATTTTTTTAATGATTTTTTTAATATATGATTTTTTTGTTATTTTTAAAAACTTTTTAAAACTTTTTTTCTTTCTTTTTTTTTCATTTTTAAATTCACATAACACAATAAGCCATTCCAATGGAGAAAGCCGAAGAAAGCTCAGGCAAAAATGATAAAACAGTTTGGATTTTCCTTTTTTTTTTCTTTTTTTCCCCCTTATTTTTTTTTGTCGTGAAGCAATATTGACAGTTATAACATATGGCTACCTGCATTCTGCTAGACACGGAAGAAACTTCAGAAAGAACAAAAACAGACAAAGAACTACCCTTTATTTTCAAGTGCAGAGGGGCGGGTGGGTGGAAGGGATGAGAGGGGGTAGGGTGAGGAAACTGGAAGAACAGACTCAAAGACACAAAGGGAGCCTTGGGGTGGGAGAGGCAAGGAACGGAGGGGAATGAGGAGAAAAAAGCACACCAAATTCCATTAGTACTATATATATATACCGTACTGTACTCATATATATACTGCGTTTCTTAACCAAGGAAGAAACTTGTTCAAAGGGGCAAAGGGTGGGATGCAGTCAGGGAAGCTGCAGTTTCGTGGATCTCAAGGTTTTGCTGCCGAGCGAGAGAAGTGGGTGGGGGTTATCGGGGGAGCACACGTTGAAAGTGACAGTAAGAAAGGGAAATCGAGAGCTACTGGAGATTTTTAGTAAGGAAAGGGCAGGGGTGCTTAACTGCAAAAGTTAGAGGGGAAAGGAGGGATGAGAGCTCCATACAGAAAAAGGGCTTATCATTTCCAGGCCCTGGGGTTTGGTGGTTGCAAAAGAGGGGCATGTCCCCTTCCTCCATGCATAAGAAACCGGAGGGTTGGAGGGTCTTAGTAGCTCTGCTAGAGGATTCCACCTCAAAGCGAAGTCTTTTTTTTTTGTGACTTTCAAGCAAGCCTAACACATCCTCTGGGGCTCTTAAGGGAGCCACTGGTCCTTCGTCTGCTTTGATATGGTCGGTTCCAACTAAGCAACATCTGGGAGGGAAAGAAGTGAGAAGGGTGCTCCCCTTCATGCCAACAAGTAGTTCTGGTCTCCATGCAAAGTGGTGAAGACATCAGGTGCGGAAATATTGTGCTGAGGGCCATATTGCTGTTTTGGCAAGGTGCTTCTTTCACCCTCTCCTTAATGCTGCCGGTCCTCTCTTGTGCACGGGCAGCAAAAGCCAGCCCAAAGGGCACTAGGTACCACTGCTTTTGTCCATCTAGTACCCCACTCTTGCTGGTCATGCCTAAGCTTTTTATTGCTTCCCCCTGTTACTGAGCACATGGATTACAGGGGGAGTGGTGGAACCTCCAGCACCCACCCCGACAGAGCACGTGGTCAATCTGTTCCAGCAGAAGATGGGTTTACAAAGGCACTATGTCAGCTGGCCAGTGAAGCATGGTGTGAGTAAGGCAAAAATCATACATCTTGGATCTTCCAGGATGAGAAATTTCTCCAGTTAACCATCCATGCTTGTGAGGTTGGTGAGGGAGGATTTGGGTCCGGAGTCCTGCTTTGTGGCCCCTCTCCTGTGCTGCAGTCCAACCAGGGCAAAAGAAAGGAACTCTTCCGGCCAATCCGGAAGGGCTGTGAGAAAGGGCATGCCGACTTTCTTTGTGACCAACTCAAGGGAGGAAGGTGGAGAGGAAGGGGGTGCAACAGAGGACATGCTGGTGAGATCACAAGTTGGCTTCTAATTCCCAAAGAGAAGCCCTGGAAAGGAGACAGCCAGAGCAAGAGAGTGCATGCACTGATAAAAGTGTATGGCTTACGAAGAAGAGAAGCAGGAATGAAGTCTACTGTTTTTATTTCGCTCTCTTTGGGAAAAGACAAGGCAGAAGTACGCAACAGAGGAGGTTATGCCGTGGCAGCAGTGGAGGGTGGCAAGGACGGGAAAGGAGCTAGAGAAACAATGGCCTGCTCAGGGCCGTCTCTGCTCCAAGAGGAATCTCTTCCCTTTGCCTTGGCAACCTCTCCCATCACCCGTCTCGCTCAGCAACCTGATAAGATCCATGAGAAGCTGCTGGATGCTGCTGGTGCATTTGACTGCAAAGCCCGCTGCCCCTTTCAGCTAAACATAAAGAAGGGATAATGCGTGTTTCCTAAAATGTGCTTTATGATAACAATTAATTGGTTCATAAACTATGTATAATAGAGATTTTAATGTACTTTATATTGTAAGAAGCACCAGGTTGTATTTTTAATTTTTTTTTCTTTTATGACTTCAACATTTTTTCTTGTGCTCAATTTCTTAGTTGAGATCTTTAACGCTGCAGTTTTCTTCAATGCTTTTACCCAATAGTGTTTTTTTCCATTTTATTTTTTTGTATGTGAACATGTTTTGCCTTCAGCCCTCCCATAAAACGACACAACTAATGAGGAAAAGGAAAAAAACAAAAAAACAAACCCAATCATTATCACTCTTTTTTAAAAAAAGGATTTAAAAAACAAACAAGGAAAAGGAAAAATAAACAAAATGAAAAAATAAACAGAAAAAGTCTTTCCCCCATACTTACAAAGGTTGGGTTTTTCTTTTGTCCCTACTTATTTAGAGTCCCTGGGAACAGAGGACTTTGCAACAAAAATAGATTTCTCTCTCTTCTTCTTAACAATCTTTAACATACAAAGATATTAAAACTATGCACTCCATTGCACTTGGCTCAATGCAAACAAAATTGGTTCTTTCAAACCCCCTAATATATATTTTGTTTTTTTTTAAAAAATCCCCTCCCCCTTTGAAATACACATTCCTGTGTATCTTTCGTTCTGCTGCCCATACTGTCCAGCCACCAAAATATGTCATTCCCCCTCCAGGTTCCTTCTCTGCTTATATTCATTTTAGGACTCAAACCAGGCGGCTAACAGCTAGATGGCACTTTCATTCCATCTACCCATGTGCTGCTTCCCCCAATGGCCATACCTTAGCAGATGCCAAGAGTTAAACTGATGTTTATCAACTGCTAGGATCCAGAGTTTCTTAAACCTGTACTCTCCCATCTCCTGCAATTTGTAAGTCCTGTTCATTTGTGGTCACCTTCATCTGAACCCGAAACTTACAAACAAAACACCTTTCTGGGTTTGCCACTCCCCCTTGTTAGCTTGGCAGCAAGGATATTGTGGGAGTTGTAGTCTTAAAAGTTACTTTCCCTGTCTATGGACACCACTACAAATTTCTGGCCCTACAGGCTTTTAAGACCATTGATAACTCTCCTGCCCACATCTTTCCAGAAAAGAACCCATTGTAACTATAGCTACGCATTTGAAGCCAGAGGTTTAAAGCAATCAGAATGGATGATCGGATTTGAACTACATAATAGTGGAATAAGTGTACTGGTTAAATTTAACAACTAAAAAGATACTGTGGCAGTTTCAATATGGTGACCTGCAGTATTTCATATTCTGGAAATGTTCTCTGTATTTCAGATGGTTTTCATGCAGACATGTAGCGTTTCAGTCAGATATTGGTCAGACTAACAGAATACATTGGCTACACTTTTTAATAGTTTGGGGATTTGGATGGTAGGATTCTTCATCAGTTTGGCCCTGTTCCGAAATGTATCATGGGAAAATGAATTAATAGTCTTAATAATACTTCAAATGCTTCAATGGGTGTTTTCTTGTCTGGTGCTGGAGTCATGTTTGTTTTCAGCACATTAGAAAATCTCAAGATTTAAATGACACTAACTCCCTATATCCCATGCAACCAGGCAAAACAAAGGGGGCTTATAATAAATTGCAAACAAAAGGGGGCAGAAAGGAATAGTGTGGACAGGAAGATGGGAGGTGTCCTTTCTTAATATCACAAGGGTAGGGATTATTCCCATTCCTGTTTAAGCAGAACCTCTTCATGACTTGGTGTCCTTAAGGAAACAGATGGGAATCTTGTGTTTAACACTGGGCACCTTTCAAATCTTTCACAACATAGAAGGGGGTTGTGTTCCAATCCAAGATGCTGCTTCTGATCTCTGCTCACGTCCCAAAACTAAACCTGAGAACCCTCAATCTGTATAAATGCTTGGCTAGAGATGAGACAAAAGGGTCTCCCCCTCCCCCACAACTTTTCTCTGAGATATAAAAGATGTTTCACTGCTTGCAATGTGCACACTCATTCCATTTTTTTTTCATCCTGGCAACTATTTTTGTATCATTTCATAGACCTGAAATGT
>JAIOUR010132614.1:0-10287 GCA_020711275.1 Calotes versicolor
AAGCAGTTAATACATCTGCTTTTGGTAGGGGAGGATATGTTTTTAAAACCTATAATCCTAGACAGTCGCTCTCCAAAACTAACCATGGGGGCGAAAGAGCTACAGAGATGCAGCCTCTTCACTGACCAACAGTTAGCGGAAGGAAAAGAAGTGAAAACAGTTAAAATTTTGTGCCTTTTTTGGTTGTATGTTGAAATTGTGGTTGTACATCGAGAGAAAGTTTTTGCAACCACGTCGAAATGGTTGTAAGTTGAGCCGGTTGTAATTCAAGGTACCACTGTACATAGGGAATGTTTATACCAAGTGCTACGAAACTTAAATATGAAGTTTAATATGTTTTGCTGAAATGAATGAGACTTTGGGCCTATTGTTTCATTACTGGCCCATGCACACGGTCACCCACTATAGTTACCAAAGTCTATAAAGCACAACCTGTGTGGTTCCTTAATGCTTTTATTTTGGTGTATCTAACATCAGGGATGGAGAACAGGGAGGTTACTCACCTGTAATTCTCTTCTTCTAGTGGTCCTCCGGGGATTCACACAACTGGGTCTCGCACACGCTTGCATGCTGCAGTCGGTGAATTCCAAGCTTTGCATTCATTGGCTTCCCTCTGCGCATGCTCCTGCTGTTGGTGCCCTTTCCCTCAGTTTTGGACAAGACCACCGCTGCCTAAAACAGAGGAAGAAGCTAGCTGTCTCACATGACGTCACGGGGCTGGCCGGGCAGGAGTGTGAATCCCTGGAGGACCACTCGAAGAAGAGAATTACAGGTGAGTAACCTCCCTGTTCTCCTTCATGGTCCTCTGTGGATTCACACAACTGGGTTATTAGCCAGCTTATCTGTTCCATACGGACGCAGGACTTCATGCGATGACAGATGACAAAACAGCTCGACCAAAGGCTGTATCAGACTTCGCTCGCAAATTCAATCTATAATGCTAGGCAAAGGTGGTATGTGAAGACCAGCTCTCAGCCCTGCAAATTTCTGGCAGGCTAACTCCTTTAAGGAAAGCAGTAGATGTCGCCGTCACCACCACCCTGGTTGAATGGGAGCAAACTGAAACTGGCAACTGTACTCCTGCTAAATCATAGGTCAACCTAATTGTTTTCGCTACCCACTTAGATATAGTTTGAGAAGAAACTTGTTTACCCCTATTCGGGCCCTGAACTGCTACAAACAAGCGCTGAGAAAGTCTAAAGTTTGTGCAGGAAACATAGAAGGCCAAAGCCCACCGCACATCTACAAGGTGGCAGAGCTTCTCAGCCGGAGAAGCAGGGTTCTTGAAAAAAGCTGGCAAAATGATGGGTTGACACACATGAAAATCAGTGGATATTTTAGGTAAAAAAAGAGATATCAGGCAAGAGAGTTACTTTATCTGGGTGAAACTGAGAATAAGGCGAGTCACACCTGACGACCGCCAGTTCTGAAGCACGGTGAGCAGAGGTGATGGCCACTAAAAACAGGGTCTTCAAGGTAAGGAGCCATTCTGAACATGTGGCCATTGGCTCAAATGGGGGTTTGGCCAATTGGGACAAAACTAGGTGCAATGACCACTGTGGAGGAGGGTTCCAGGTGGAGGGATGCACATTAGTGAGGCCTTTCAAAAAAGCTTTAACAGTGGGGTCCTGAAAGAGGGAGCATGAACCCTCTTGGGGAGGTTGATAAGAAATAATGGCTGCCAAATATACTCATAGTGTAGAATGTGCCAGACCTTTTTAAAATAGTGACAATAGAAATCTCAGGACATTAGAGACCGAAACCGGTTGAGGTGGAAACCCATGGCGAGCAGCAAAGGTCCTGAAGATAGCCCATTTAGATGCACACAGAGTCCTAGTACAGTGGTACCCCACAATACAACGTCTCTGCGCAAGGCTAATCCGCAATACAATGGAGAATTTTGAAATAATCACTCTCCGCAATAAGCTTTTTCAATGGGGACTCTCCGCAATATATTTTGAATAGGGTTTCTCTGCAATATGTTTTTTCCTATGGGACTCTATGCACAATGTTTCTAATAGGGTTTCTTTGTGTATATGATACTGTAGTTTAAATCTGTGGAATGTTAGTGCTTCCCCAGCATGCTTTGCGTCTTGGGGGGTATATTGACTCATCAGCCAATGCTGTTCTTTTTGGGTTTGCATGTGATGAGGACACCTGCTTTTGCTAAGGGTCAGGAACGGATTAATTGAATTTCAATGCATTCCTATGGGAAACGGCTCTTCGCAATAAGTTGAATTCGCAATAAGTTGCTACCCGTGGAACGGATTAAAAACATATTGCGAGGTACCACTGTAGATGGTTTCCTTGACATGCTAACTATTTGCTGTATCTCTTCCGTATCCTCCAGGCTGTCAGGTGGAGGGACTCGATCCCGGGGTGAAGTACAGTGCCCTGTTGCATAGACAGAAGATCCAGACGATAAGGCAGAGGAAGGTGGTCAAACGCCAACTGGAGCAGGAGAGTGAACCAGGGCTGCCTGAGCCATCTGGCAGCAACTAGGAGTGCATCCGTCCCTTGTCGCGGATCTTCAGGAGCATTTTTTGGATCATTGGGATCGGTGGAAACAGGTAAGATAGACGGTTGGTCCAAGGGATGGAGAAGGAGTCTCCCTGAGAGTTCTGGCCCAATCCCGCTCGAGTGCAAAAGCGAGGGCACTTTGCATTGAGCAGGGACGCAAAGAGGTCTATCACTGGGGTTCCGACTGGCGGTCTGTGCCACAAGTAAGTTCACCCCTGTGTGATTGACAAACCTAGCCACTACCTCTTTATATATATAGATTATGCTGCTTCTTTGTGTGTCTTTTTGTTTTTTTAAGTCATTTTAACTGTTTTTTTTTAATTGTCCAGAGTCCCTTTTGGGCAGATGGGCAGTGACAAATCCAAATTAATAAAATAAATCTAATTCAGACAGAAGTTGTTTGGATGGGTAATGAAACAATTCAACCAAAAGAAAAAGAAGAAGAAGTCCAGAAGCCATGACTCAGTGTCCAGATTCTCTTTTGGTGTTGTCCAGTGGTGTTGCTAGGGGGCCTAAAAGGGGGCCGCTCCCCCCAACTCTTCCAACAAGGTGTGAGGGACAAATCCCCTCCCCTCCTCGACTGCTGCTGATCCGGCTGTGCTCTGCCAAGTTCGCCAGTGGCAGGAAGCTGGGCGTCCTTTCGTGTTACCTGCCACCCGTGGGGAGGAGGGAAGCACCATCTAAATCTCCATGGTGGAGGAGGTGCTGGCAGCAGCAGCAGCTGCTGCAGGCCCCGACCCAAGGCAGATAGACAGTGATTAGAGGGAGGGAGAGCCATCAGTAAAGGATCAGGTCACGGAGAGGGGGGTAAGTGCACCCTTTTGGCTGAGGAGAAGGTACTGCAACAGCTGAGCTACCTGGCACCAAGAGGAGCAACTGGGCTGAGCAATGGGGCAAGCAGAGGACACCAAAGTTGGATCAAGTTCACCATCAGGCTGTGGTGTCGGAACGGGTTCCTCTCTGCTGCCACTGACCCCTCACCACCTGCTCACCCGCTCATCCTCCTTAGTTCTGCAAGGTTGTGTGCAAGGAAGCTGGGTGTCCCTAATGTGGACATGCAGAGCATCACCACCCCCTCCCCTCCAAGCAACGAGTGGAAACCAGGGGGCTGGCTATGAGGGGAGGCTGCCAATCTCCCTGGGCATCTACCATGTGCTTCCTTCCTAGAGCTGTACAGGTCCTCAGGGATAGATGCCCACCCCCTTCCCAGCAGGATGTGCAGCCTTTCAACTGACTCTGGGCCAGGATTTCAGAGAGAGACTTGACTCCCCACTCAGCCACTGATGCTCCCAGAACAAAGCGTGGAAGTGCTGCAGGTGCTCCTGGAGCACTGCTCTCAATTACCCTGAAAGCACTCACGCGGGGCAGCCTGGACCCAAAGCACTGCAACCGATGCTGCAGGACTAGCAGCACCACGGGGCGGCACAAGAGCCATCTCTGCCCACCTGCCCTGCCCTGCCCCCACCATCCTCCATGCCAGGCTGAAGCCCTGGGTTTATTTTTCCAGCCAGCAATGCTCCTGGTGCTGTCCACACTGGGCTGGGAAAATGATACCTGTCATCCAACCTATACAGTGGTACCTCGACTTACAACTGGCTCGACTAACAGCCATTTCAAGTTACAACCAGCAGTGGTTGCAAAAATTTCCCTTGACTTACAACCACAATTTTGACATACAACCAAAAAAGGCACAAAATTTTAACAGTTTTCACTTTTTCCCCCTTCAGCTAACTGTTGGTCAGCGAAGAGGCTGCTTCTCTGTGTAGCTCCTTCACCCCCATGGTTAGTTTTGGAGAGATTATTTTAGGTTTTAAAAATATATCCTAGCTGCCAAAAGCAGATGCATTTACTTATTTTGCATTAGTTCCTGTGAGTTCCAACTTTTCTTAAGACTATCATCCATGTATGAATTGAATTCGTAAGTAGAGGTACAGTGGTACCTTGACTTACAACCGGCTCAACTTACAAACATTTCGAGTTACAATCAGCAGTGGCTGCAAAAATATCCCTCAACTTACAACCACAATTTTGACATACAACCAAAAAGGCACAAAGTTTTAACTGTTTTCCATTCAGTTAACTGTTGGTCAGCAAAGAGGCTGCTTCTCTGTAGCTCCTTTGCCCCCATGGTTAGATTTGGAGAGAGACCGTCTAGTATTTTAGGTGTTAAAATATATCTTCCTCTGCCAAAAGCAGATGCAATTAACTGCTTTTGCATTAGTTCCTGTGGGTTCCAACTCAACACCATCATCCATGTACAAATTAAGTTTGTAAGTAGAGGTACCACTGTATTTCCTTTAGGAATGCATTTAACTCTAAAAACCACTTGTACCAATTAATAGCATTTCAGTGTATTCCTATGGGAAACATTGTTTCGACTTAAGACCAACTTGAGTTAAGACCGTTCTATATGTACCAGTTGTGGTCGTAACTAGAGGCACCACTGTACAGGTGATTAGCTTGATTAAAGACCCAGCAAGCTTTTAGCCCTGAAAATCAGAACCATCAATCCCCAAGGATTGCATATTTGTGCAAAATAATACAATTCCTATTATTAGTTGCATTGTTTTAATTATTTCTGAACAATTGTTCTATGGCTTTGATTTGGGTCATCAATACGAGTTGCCACTGTAAATTCAAATCATGAAAAAATATTCCAGTCATGAGGAATTTTGCTGGAAAATTGCTGGAGCTTAATTCTAAAGGCATCGGCTAAATTTCAGCTTTATCTTTCCTACTTCTTGAGAAAACTGTCAACTTTTCAATTGATGAAACACATATTACAAGTAAGCCCCCAGAACTCGCCCCCAGAACTCACGGGGGTTACGTTCTGGGGGCTGCCACAAACGGTGAAAAAGCGCAATATAGGGACGCGCTTTTCCACCGTCGCCCCCGTGATGCCCCCCTCTGGGCACCTCAGGTCCCCACCATCGCTGTCCCCACCTCTGCCGCTTCCACTGCCATCCTCGCCATCCCTGTCGCCACCATCCCTGTCATCCTCGCCACCACCACTGCCATCCTGGCTGCCGCTGCTGTCCTCGCCGCCGCTGCCACCCTTGCCCCCACTGTCCTTGCCACTGCCTCCGTTGTGCTCGCTGCCACTGCCGCTGCCCTCGCCGCCGCTGCCCCTGTTCTCACCACCACCCCATCATCCTCGCTGCCGCCGCCTCCATCATCCTTGCTGCTGCCACTGCTGCTGTCGTGGAGGGCCCGATGCCCGTCCTGCTCCTCTCCAGCGGCGTGGAGCAGCCCAACCACAGTGCTGCTGGGAGCCACTGGAGGAGAGCAAGACAGGCACTCGGCTCCTCCATGCTGGCAGTGATATCAGCGGCAGTGGGGACAGGAACGGCAGCAGTGATTGTGATGGTGGGGACGGCGGAGGCGGGAACTGCGGCGGCAGCAATTTTGATGGCAGGGACAGCGGAGGCGGGGAAGGCAGCTGCGGCAATTGTGATGGCGGGGACGGCGGCAGCAGAGACAGCGGAAATGCCGTGAGAGACCAGGACTGTGGTTAGTGAAACATGACGTCCCGGGGGTGTACTATACTGTGTAATACAGCATTTATTCTTTTTCCCCATTTTGTTTGGAAAAGAGTCACTTCAATGCATCTGATTTATACTAAAACAAAGGAGTGAATTGCATTAATTCAGCACACATCTCAGGCAATCTAGACAAATCTTTGGAGAGTCATTGTCAGATTCATATTTACCACTGCTGTTTTATCTTAAAGTCAAAATACACTGGGGTAGGGGTTAGTTTGGAGCTATAATGCTGGGAAAGGGTGGCTTAACTCTTCTCTGCCATTTTCTTTATGCACATGCCCTCCTTAAAGCTATGTGTGACCCTTGGGAAACAATATACCATAAGAAAATGTACAACCTTTCCCCAGAGGGCAGATTACAGCTGAAAGAGCTATTGCATTGGACATACTCAATGTAAACTTGCTTTTGTTGAATAAACATACATAGAACTATAAGATCCTCGCTGGGAAAGCTGACACCTGACATGCCCTGCTTTGATTTGGAGGCTTTTGTGGTGGAAGTTCAGTTATATTGGGCTTGTTCATAACATTTCTCTCCATCAGCCTGTTTACAATATTTTGTTTTTATTTCACCTTTCCCTTTTGGAGACATATCTCTTAAAAGTAGCCAGCTCATGTGTAATAATTTTATCCTACAAAGCAACTTGAAGCATTTTTAAAAGCCATAGATGGACTTGCAGACAATTTTTGAATTTTAGCTCCCTATTTATAGCATTTAACTGCTAATATTTAACATGCCTTTAAGTTGATGTATTTATTTTTACTGATTTTCTGCCAGCTTGATTTTAAGTTCAAAGAAAGGCAGGCTAAGCATTCAATAAATAATAATTATTACGAGAGTTTGAATTCATAGAACTGGGTTATACAAGAAAAACATTAATCCGTGGATGCTACAAATGTGAAGTCTTAGTAACTCAATATTTTTTGAATCATTCCAACCTGGAAGTCCATCAAAGCCCTCCAAATTTTTATTTCAAATAAAAAAAATAGAAAGTTGCAGATCTATCTAGTTGGACTAGTTTTGATGACTAGGTTAAATAATGTACAGTATGTACCTTTACTGGTCCATAAGGTCACGAAGAGTTGGACTTGACTGCGCAACTGAACAACAACAACAACAACAACAACAACAACAACAAATGTACCTTTACTTACAAAATAACCTCACTGGTAACTGTAGGATTTACTTATAAACAATCTTCCAATGGCTTGCTTTAAACATGATTTATTCCGATGCACATTTTATTTTCAGATTTCCCATTTCATTTTGTTTTTGAATACATGTGTATCTTAGCTGGAAGATTCACAGAATAGAACGACTGCCACTCAAGAGAAGATATAAGCTACATGAAAGTAAACAGCAATACAGTAAACTCGCAGAATTCCTGGGGGTTACATTCCACAACCACCCACGAATTCTAAAAACCTGCAAACAATTTATTTATTCATTTATTTAATAGATTTCTAAACCACGCTATCTAGGCCAAGCCTACTCTGGGCGGTGTACAACATAGTTCATAGACTCCAACACATTCCATTAATATCAACATTAAAAGAAATAGGAACAAGCAGCAAGGAAGCTAGAGATTGCGGTGGAACTCCCCAACCCCCTTCATTGTGCTCCTGTGCTCTCTTGCTGCTGCCGGGGCTGATCTAAAATGGACCAAAATGGAGAGGCACTGGAGGTAGGGACAACCTACTCCCCACCATCGTCCGCAGCTGCTTTTCTGGTGGCACCAGCAGCAAAAAGAACAATGGACATGCGGTGTGGGGGGCGGTGAGCAGAAAAACCTATGACTTAGTGAACCCACAAAGCCAAAACAACAACTTTGTGGGAGTTTACTATATACGTAGCAAATTTTGAAGTGCAAGTGCTAAAATGACAGCTAAAATTGATCCACATCACCAAACAAGTTGTCACACTTTTTTTCTCCACTAGAAGCAGGTTTTTTGTGTCAAGTCAATGGATCTTGTGCTGTTTGCATAATTATATTGCAAACCACCAGAAAGTGCTGCATCATTAAGGGGAGGTATTGCATTTTGAAACAATCAATTGCTCAACCAAGATTAAGCCACCCCAAAATCATTTGTATTACAACAAAGACTAGACTCAATGTTATAATACAGGCCAGGATAATCTGTTTTCAACTAAGCTGTTTCAGAATTACAGCTAAATTCAGAGCAAACAGAATAACATAAACAGTTGAGCAGATTTAACTCCGCTATACGTCTTACTTCACCTTCTTGGGATCCAATATCACTGCAGATGGAGACTGCAGCCAGGAAATCAAAAGACGCCTGCTCCTTGGAAGAAAAGCTATGGCAAACTTAGGCAGCATAATAAAAAGTGGAGACATCACCTTGCCAACAAAACTCCGCATAGTCAAAGCAATGGTATTCCCAGTAGTCATGTATGGTTGTGAGAGCTGGACCCTTAAAAAGGCTGAGTGTCGAAAAATAGACACTTTCAAGCTGTGGTGCTAGAGAAGACTCTTGAGAGTTCCCTGGAAAGCTAGGAGATCAAACCAGTCAATCCTAGAGGAAATCAACCCTGATTGTTCCTTGCAGGGTCAGATGCTGAAGCTGAAGTTGAAATACTTTGGCCACTAGATGAGAAGGGATGACTCCCTAGAAAAGACCTTAATGCTAGGGAAGATAGAAGGCAAAAGGAGAAGAGGTCGTCCAAGAGCGAGATGGCTAGATAGTATCAGCGAGGCAACAGGAACTTAGGCAAACTCTGGGAAACAGTGGAGGACAGGAAGGTCGCAAAGAGTCAGGCTCGACTGTGCGACTGAACAACAACAACATAGGTCTTAAACTACATAAGATAAATTTTAAAAGGACATTGTGAGCAAGTGGCAAAAGATTTGAATTCCTATTGAAAATTTGTAAATGCATTTCCATTATGCCTGTACTATAATTGTTACTATCATTATTCCCATCACAGTATATCATATATACTTATTAGCAAAATACTAATTATTTGGTTCAAATGGGTGGCAAACAAACAAATAAACAAAAAAAAACTTTGCTACCTATGGGTAGCAAAATGTAAGCAATCAGAACATGAAATTTAGTTGCAATTACATTAAAGTGAATTTCAATTCATGTTTGTTATAACATCAAACATTTCATCAGATACTGCAGAATGTGACAAGTTAACCCATCTGGAACCTAATGCCTTTGTTGTGATGGCATGGTATTCCTCATGGCCGTTCAAGTCAGTTTGGAATACTCAAGCTTAAAATCATAGGCCACTAGACATCAAGACGTTGTATGTTCTTCTCATTCCTCATATTAATTAAATATGGGTACACTTCCCAATTGTCATAAGACCCGGCATTAATACAGCATTTGTTAAATGTCTGTGCACATTTAACCTTCTGTCTCCACTCTTAGCTAGGATAAGATCACTGAAACAAAGGGTGTGTTTCCTACAAACCCACTCCAGAGTATACATAATATTGTATATGTATAAATGCAGTGTTATCAAACAAGACTAAGACATTTTCCCTCCATTATGTATGTGGTGATATATTTTTCCACACAACTGAATATTGTGATTGGCTCATGCACATGGTTTAGCAGAAATTGTGTTCCTTGGTCTTAAACATAATGCCATCTTTAACGGCCATCCTAAAACAACAAACATGGACTGCTGGATAACTCAGAAGCATAGATGTCTGGCTGCAAAGTCAGAGGTTGTACTTTGATTTCCCACTGTGCTTTGTTGATAGGGGCTGGATTTGATGATCCACAAGATCCATTCCTGCTCTGTAGTTCTAAGTTTAAAAGTGTTGGGTCAGAGTGAGTATTTTTGTTCCAAATAATTTGTCCCAGAAACTCCATAAGTTATGTAGAAAATTGGCCCCATCAATTGCCCCTCCAGCTGTGATAGGACTGTACCCAACTTTTGCTACCAGACTGCTTTGTCTTAATATGAACATATAGAAGATGCAGTTGCTCTTTTGCCAAAGTGAGTATTGTAGTGGCAAATCCTCTGTGCTGCCCATCTGCTCTGCTTATAGAAAAACACAGAGGTTTTCCTATCAAAACTAGGTTTTGCTGTACGAGGTTTAGACATTCTCATAGATTTCTACAAAGGAGGAAGGCCACAAGGGATGTCTGTGCCTGCTTTCTTGCAAGACAATAATACAACTCTGTCCTTTACTTCAAGACTTCTTAAATGGGCAATGGATTTTGTAGAGCCATGACAAAATCTTTGA
>JAIOUR010133724.1:0-10281 GCA_020711275.1 Calotes versicolor
TTTTTTTTTTTTACCAAAAACATGTAATACACTCGTAAGATCAGTTTGTACTAGTAATGTTCCTGTAACACCTGTTTGGCTGTGTTTTGCCTGTATTTTAGACATGCCATCTGTTGCCTAACAAGTCCATTAACTGGCTTGGAAGCCAAGCTTTAATTTTTATTTTTATTTTACTACTTGAGCCATTGTAGAGAGATAGGAGGCAAAACGTACAATCAGTCACTTTTTGGGCTTATTGGTTTGTTTTTTGTTTGTTTGTTTTTTTGAGAAATATGATTTTCCAGTTGATTTGTAAATCAGTGAAACAATCCACCATTTAACAGGAACCAATCAATGTATAAACTGAAGGTTTTGGATAAATGTGCCGCACCATTGCAGGGTATGCTTCATCCTAGCTGAGTTGGCTGCCAAAATGGCATAGAAAGCAGTGAAGCCATGGCAATGAATGCTGACTGGGTGGTTATGGATGTTGTGTGCCACCAAAGGAACCTCTGATATTTTGTATCTTATTTCATTTCCTATTTTGGCAAAGCAATAGAATTCAATGGCTTTTGAGCCTCTATAGATTTATGATTTGATAAATCAGTGACTACATGGCATTGTGGAACACCAACCGCATTCTTCTTCAAAAGATGACCACATAAAAATGGAATTTATGTAGGTGGTTATCTGAGAAAAGGAAGAACCGACAAAAATAGAGTGGGGAGTATAAACTAGTAGAAATCTTTTCTTAATGCTGTGATGGTGATTGTGAATATTAAATTGTGATGTTTCAAACAATGATAAGGTAATGTATGGTACATTTGAAAGTTGTACCTCTAGATGTATGGACCCATTCACATTGAATATTTGTTCAATTTTCTTTGTACCTATCGTGTTGGTACTTCATCCTAGTATCTGCATGATACAAGGTTCAACAGGTCAGAGTGGGATTTAAAAAAATGAAGTTCACATGTGGCACAACATAATTATTTTTTAATGTATGGACACTATACATCGCTGCTTTCCATGCCCACCCCCCTTTTAAAAAATCCTGGAAAGCAGGTGCAGCAATTAATGTGCTCGATTTGCACAATAAGAATAAATCTGTATTAATTTCCATAATGTGCTTTGTATATTCTACTAACAAAGCTGTCTGATAACAATAATAATTAGCATAATAAACAAATTAGGCTGCTTAGATTTAGAAAACTGTAATGTGGCAACCCTGTTGCCAAGGGACAAGTGAGTATTTATTGCCAATGTAAACAGTCTGGTTATTTTCTTTTAAGGTAAGATTGCAGAAAGTACAAGCTGGTAGGTCAATCATTATCCCACAAAAACCAGTGGGAAGCATTATTAAAAGATAAAAATTTAAACCATGTAGCGGTTCTGCTGGAAAGGCATCAACATGGGTTTAGGAAGGACAAATCCAATTTCACGAACCTTTCAGAATTTTTCACAACTCTCACTGATATTTTGAATATGGATGATCCTGTAGATGTTCAGAAGATTTTTGTTTTGATGTTCAGAAGTTTTTTGTTTGTTTGTTTGTTTGTTTCTGGCAAGATTTTTCAGCCAAATCGCATGCCTGGAATACACAGGGTAAGTGTATGAGGCCTCTGATAGCCTGGCAAACACTTAAAGAATAGAAACCATATGAATAAAGGGTCCATTTTTGTAAGAGAGGAATGTAAACGTTGAAGTCTATCAAACATCGGTATTAGGATTGGTAATTCTGAAGGGGATGCTTGGTAATTATGGATCTCAATTCTTCTCCTTTCTGCCTGCACCAAGCATTATGGAGAAAATATTAATTCCCAGTTTCTCTTTGAATAATGTATGGTCTCCCCTTCTAAGATTTTATAACCAGGATAACCAGTACACCACATGGAATTTTATCTTTTTCAGTTATAACTCCCAGAATCCCTTAGGCAGCTGGTAGGAGATTTGGGGAGGTATAGTTTTTTTTTAAGTAGTGTTTCTAAGACTACGACTACATGGTAAAATATTGTGAGATTTGCTGCTGGTATAAAAGGAGTGAATATTTTACTGAGTATACTATGCCAAGGGCCAATTTGAATCAGTCCTGCTCTTTTTGCTTCTGAAGCAAAGTTTTTCCCCCCCTCTCTCCTGGGGACTTCTACATTTTTTCAAGCAAGAATGATTTGAAAAGACTTTCTCCCATGTGATCAAGTGTTTTGTTCTCCAAAAGGATGGAGAGTTTAGCTGTGCATGGTATTCTGTGACATGCTAAACTGAGTGTGATGTTTTGGACAGTGGGAACACCTACCACCTGATCTTTCTTTCTAGTTGTTCTGAAGTATTTAAAAAACAACCACCCACTTTAGTGCTGGAGCGCCTTGTCACAAAATTGATTTACTAGTTTAGTGCTGAATCATCTCTGCACAGACAAAAAAGAGACATAATCATTATTAAATAGTAACTACTATTTTTCTGTGGTATATGTATAGGTGTTGACACTTTATGGAGAACTTTGGAAAGCTGTCATTTTTCTCTGCCTTCATGCAACACTTCTTTAGACAGCCCGCTGCCTTTATAGTGGACCATAAAAGAGAACCAGGGATCGACAGAGGGTAGGGTTCAAGGAAGAAGGCTGTAGCACAGATCAAACTCCCATGTGATTGAGGTGGCAGTGTGGACACGATCACAGAAACAATCTGCAGTACCCATGTAATCAACTTCCAGCCATGGTTTGAAATGCTGATTTATGATTAGTCTGTAGCTTTAGTCCATTTGAACAAATGAGGATTTAACTATGAGATGAGTGGGCATGAGTACAGAAGTAAACCTAGCTCCCTATACAACTTCGTTCCTCATCTCAAAGTCAATCAGAACTACACACTTTGAATGCAAAGAAGATGAGTTTGTAAGCACGTTCAGCTAAATAAACCATGTGGCTTTAAAAAGCTCTTTGTGTGTCACTACCTTCATTAAAGCCCATTTAGATTTTCATCATAGTGTTCAAGGAAGGACCAGTGGCATAAGGCTGTAAGTTGATGCTGGTGCGGGGTTGGGAAATGCCGCCCCCATGCTAGGCGTGCGCGCACCTGCGCCTGCTCACACCCTCCCCCCGTTTCTTCTGAACCGGCTTCTTCCTTGCCACCGCTGCCATGAAGCAGAATCGGGTCCGCCGGCCAGTAGGCAAGGCAACCCAGCCTCGACCCTCCCCTCCTGGCTTCACCTTCCTGCGGCCGGCATCTTCCTCCTCCTCCATCCCGGACAGTGGGAGATGAGGCAATTCCCTCCCCCCAAGGCCACCCAGCGCCCCATCTCCCAGCGGAGGGGGGAGGCGTGGTGGCGGCAGCGTCTCCTCGGGGCTGGGGGGGGGTAGGTATCTGGGAGGGGGCAGGCAGGTGCCCTACCTTTCCCTGTCTCCCCACTGGTGTCAAGAAAGCCATGGGAGGGCTTTTCCAGCCTTCTGCACGCTGCCCCATACTTCCAGGTGGGGGGCAGTCACCAAGGCCAGCACAAGCCATGGCTACTGCCACTGGTCCTGGTGCTTCCAGGTGGGGAGGGGAGATGCCAGCGGCAGCGGCACAAGCTGGCCCTGGTGCTTTCGAGTTGCGAGGGGGGATCGCCAGGGCCAGCGGCACGCCACGGCTGCTGCCGTTGGCCCTGGCACTTTCAAGTGATCCTGCCACCCCCCTCACAGCACCGCCTGGGGTGGTCCGCCCTCACCGCCCCCATCTGTTTACGCCACTGGGAAGGACCCAAACAAAGATCATGTTTAACCCTGATGTGGGGATAACCTGAAATCCTCAATTAATGCCCAAAAGGCAAGAGAATGGAAAATTTCATCACCCTTCCCTAGATCACACCTGGCACCTACTGTATTTTACATAATACATTTACTAAACAGCTGGTGTTAAATGTTCAGCAAACTAGTGTGTGAAGTGTTGTTGCTAATCAAATTCTGTAATAGAACACAGAATGATCAATTCATTTTATGTATTTTAAACACTCAGGCGTTGAGAACTTGGCTACTGCACCTCTCTTGAGACAACAAAACAAAAAAATATTTTGAGAGGAGCTCTAGAGGAAGCTGGTACAGAGTAGGCATGTTCCATTCTTTACCCAAGGGCCCTCTCAGAGAATTATACGGCAGCAAGAATGCTGTTTTACCACATAACATAGCCTAATGTTTAATCCTGTGTTGAGTATGCTGCAGTGGTCCCAAATTTATCTTGGCTACAAATGTGCATCTTGTCAAGGTGTTCTGCCTTAGATGTACCTACAATGTTTCCCTAAAAATAACTCTTTTACGATGCTGCACTTTTGCAGCTTCCTAGCCAATTTCATTCCTGCTGAGAATAGTCAGAGGAAACTGTCAAGTAAAAAGTATAGCTGTTTCCTCTGCACTTTAGATGCGTTTTAAAACTTACCTCAGCTGCAGCTACAATTTTGTTTAGCCATAGGAGATCAAGTGCCATGCCTCTCTGTTCTGCAACAGGTGGGCCTGGCCCTCGGGTTACAGGTATTTGCTTTTGCACCTCTCTTAAGATACTGGAATTCTCAAAACAGGAATGGAGCTTTGTGCTGCTACAGGGTTTTATTTATTTATTTATTTATTTATTTATTTATTTATTTATTTATTTATTTATTTATTTATTTATTTATTTAACATATTTTTAACCCATCTTTCTCCTTGGAAAGGGCCCAAGGCGGCTTAAAATATTGGAGGACATTATACAAAATTGATGGCAGTCGGTACATCACAATTCATAAGAAACAATTAATACAATATTCAAAGATAATGACAATGGATAGGAGGTAGCACAGTCAGAGAGACAGTAAAAGAATAGGTACAGTAGTTCTACAACAGAAGTCAAAGCAGTGTTGAACCAGCCTAATAAAAATTCCTATATCAGGTCCGTTACTCAGGGTTGTTGGATGCTTCGTCTCTCAAGCAGATTTGGATGGTTTGGGTCTGGCATGGGTTTTGGACTTTTCTGTTTCACCCTCAACTCATGTTCTTCAACACCTGGCCGAAGTGTAGAATCATCAGAAATTTTAAAAAGTACCTTTTAAGCATATTTGAGTAACCTAATTAGGGTACAATGAACTCTGGTTTTGCATTCAGCTTTGGGGAAGTTTCAGTGCTACAGCCCTTTAAATCATCTGGCTCTGGAAGCTAATATTATTATGATTATTCCACTGAATAATTCTGCAACACATAGAAATGAGATACTAATTCAACCTGCAGTGCTACAACAGCATTCAATCATTTCTGCTTCGTCAATGGGGATTTCAGAGGAATTGAGTCAGTTACCTGCCCAAACTGTATGTTGTTTCCTGATTTTAATTGATTTTTCACTAAAGTCTCACATGTTAAGAGTTCTTAGGATAGAGTACATATTTTTTTAAAAAATGGGAAGGCCAGTAAATATAAAAGGGTATTTTCGCCATCTTGAAATGGTTGAAATTGTACTGAATATTGAACATATTGTGTGTGAAATTAATGCAGTCGGCACTTGATCTGTGAACAAATGGCTGTTAGGCTGCATTTAACATGCTTGTAGGTGCTGTGTAAAATGCAACTGATCATTCAGATCCTATAGGCAAAAAGTTACATTTTGAATCTTAGGGTTACCACATCAGTGTGTTCCACAAACTGTTCCAGGAACTGATGAATCTTGTGCCCATTTCCCACTCTCTATAGTACAGTATACAGTAATCCAAGATCTGTCATGAAAATGGATGCATGGTGCTGCCGCCACATTCTGTTTCTCTTGCCCTTGTCATGATATTTCAAATTCTGAAAGCAGGATGCAGCGCAGTTATCATTCTTGTGACAAAAACTGCATTCAGGACGTGGCACAGAATCAAAACATTTCTGCAAGGAGGACTGAGATGGGGTGGGGAGAAGCACAAAATGAGAATGAAACCAGGGTTTGTTGCAAGCAGAAGAGGAGATAGAAAACTAATGTCAATGCAGGTTGCAACTGTTGTTTCATCTCTCTTGAAACTTGCTTTCTAGTGGTGCTTTGGGGGGTTTGAAGCCAGATCTTGCCATTGAAACAACAACAACAACAACAACAACAACAACAACAACCTGTAATATACTTCCAAGTGTATGTAAGCTTTTCAAGTATTTGGGAGGCAGAAAGATTGAAATTGGACACGGAGGGGTAAATTTTCAAAGCACTGCATGGGCGATAGGAGCACAAATCCCATTACTGTTAATGGGATTTGTGGGCGTATCTGCCGTGCATTCCTTTGAAAACACGTTCCATTCCATTCATGCAGCACAGACCCTGGAGAAGAAAAAGCACTGGCTCAGTGTTGAAAGAGAGGTTTGTGTTTGTTTATTTATTTTAAACTCCTCTACGTACAGGCACCGCTGCAGGTTGTCAGATGATTTCCCTCCGAGTTTCCAATATTTTACGGCCCCTAAAAGCAGATATCCAAAAGAAAGTGATTTTAATGGCACCTGCGTTTTCCCTAGCCTGCTCTGCCACCAGTTATATCACTCATCCTTCAACAACATATACGCTGACAGCTTTTCGTTCTTCTGTTGTCTCCAAACAGCAAAAGAAATAGGGTCTCCGATGACAAATGGAAAGAGTTCTTTGTTCCAATATCTCCCCCACCCCACCCGGGATACTGTCTGAGTCTCGGGATGAAGGAGCAAGTGAGAGCTTCCATCCTTAATTGCTAATACAAGGAAGTATTAAGATGTTGCATTAACAGTGTGATTTAACTTACATTATAAAAGCCATATGAATTGTGTTTTTCCCCCTCAGCACTGTATTGCATCTCATTGAATTGTACTGCATTTATTCACACACACATGTGCATTGGTGTGCAGTCACTGCATTGCTGCTGATAGGACACGGGCATGCTAGGGCTGTGCAGTTGTTACTGGTATAGTTACACTCGCTACAGTTCGAGATCACTTAACCCATCTTTTCTGCACTGTTGCATTCTTCATGTGGATCCAAGGCTGCGGAGGAGACTTTCCCTTCCCACTGTATAACAAATTCCCAAAAAGTCCATGTGGATCCATGCCTTGGATCCATGTTTTTCAGGTGGTGCACAGTCATGTGCTGACAGATCCATGATTTCTACGGTGCAATATGTGGGCTGGAATGGAACCTGTGAGGAGACAGTGATTCCAGAAGGTTCCTATTCCAGGAGGCTCCCATGTGGGATCCATGTTTTTGAGCTGGTGTGCAGCCATTTGCTGATGGACTCATGGTTTCAGAGGTGCAATATGTTGGTGTAGATGTAATCTTTGATGAAACAGTGGCTTCAGGAGGATCCTATGCAGAAAACAAGTAGATCCATGTGGATCTGTCCCTCAGATCCATGTTTTTCAGGTGACACACACCCATGTGCTGATGGATACATGAATTCTGTGGTGCTATATGTGGGCAAGAATAGGATCTGTAAGGAAACAATGTTTTCAGGATAATCCAGTGCAGAATCAGGTAGATCCATGTGGATTCATGCCCCAGACCCATGTTTTTCAGGCAGTGTATATCCATTTGCTAATGGCCTCATGATTTCTGTGGTGCAATATGTGAGCGTGGATAGGACCTGTGAGGAAACAGTGGTTTCAGGAGGATCCTGTGCAGAAATCAGAAAGATCCATGTGGATCCATGCCTCAGATCCATGTTTTTCACCAGTGCGCAGCCATATGCTGATGGATTTATGATTTCTGTGGTGCAATACATGTGCAGTGTTGGGCTGTGTGATGGGACAGTGGCTTCAGAAGCATCCAGTGCAGAAATCGAGATCCAGGTCAATCCATGCTTCGGATCCATGTTTTTCAGCCAATGCGCAGCCATGCATTGATAGACTCTTAATTTCTGTGGTGCAATATGTGGGCAGGGGTGGATCCTGTGAGGAAACATTCATTCATTCATTCATTCATTCATTCATTCATTCATTCATTCATTCATTCATTCATTCATTCAACTTATATACTGCACCATCTGGGTCAAGGGCTACTCTGGGTGGTGCAGAAGTAAAGAAAAAAAACTGTGAGTACAATACATATACAATTAAAAACCAAAACAATAAACAATAGAAAATCCAAGATGGCACAAGATGGAAAACGGAGGAGCTGGTGCTATATTTTAACAATTGAAAGGGCCTGTCTATAGAATCAGGTTTTCAAGGTTAGAACCATGTTTTCAAGGTTTTGAGCAATGGTTTCAGGCACATCCAGTGCAGAAACAAGGGATATCCATGTGAAAATGTGCCTCTGATCCATGTTTTTCAGCCAGTGTGCAGCTGTGCACTGATGGACTCATGATTTCTGAGCTGCAGTGTGTGGGCATCGATGGGTCCTGCGATGGGACAGTGGTTTCAGGAGCATCCAGTTCAGAAATCAGGGAGATTCCCCACACAAAACAGAATATGGGTGATGTTGGCACCCTCTCATCCCCCTCCCATAGATGGCGCCCCTGCTTTGGGGCATTAGATCCTGAAGATATGCTTGGTGTTCTATAAACAATGCTAGAAGCATGTGAACCACTGTATAGACTGGGAATTGGATTAATATTTCAAGGTTGCCCATGCTGTACTAGCACTTCAAAGCACCTCAAGGCCATTAAAAAGGTGCAAGTACTGGTGAACAGTATGAAAGAATATGTTGATGCTTGAAAATGTCTGATCCTTCAGGGATAGGGAAGAGAACAAGGTTCTGAATTGAGTTGGCTTAGATTTAAGAGCAGGGGGTAGACAGTTCTTACTGGTTGGCTCTTAGTGTTTGATAGCAGGCTTAAACCACTGGATAGCAAAAGAGTAATTACTATATTTACCCTCTTTGCTTGCAGTCCTCATGTTTTAACAAAATTAATTGGCAGTCACCTGGCAGCAACAGATTGAGCATAGTAGCTTTCCTTGTTTGAAGCTTTTCTTCCCTTGTTCTGTAATTATCAGTAGTACTGATAATTTTTCTTCTGGACTCTGGTTTTAGCTTTAGAGAAAAGGTGCCTTTGAAGTACCGAAATAGTTTTAAATGATTTTTTATATATACAGTATATACATAAAATCTGATCTCTTGGATCTAGTCTTGGTGGACTTAGGGTACTGTCTGTCATTTAAAATGAGAAGTGTGTATTTTCTGCTCCTGCTATATATTGACAATGCTGATCGTTTAAAAATCTTCAGCTCTTAGTAACCCTCTCTCTAAACACAGTGTGTAGCTGCCCAGTATATTTACACAAGCAGATGACTATGTCACTCCACATATTTCATCTAATACTTATCGATTGACTCTTTATCCTTTACCAGACACTTTTGTGTGAGAACAGTTTAGTGATGCCCCAGAAAGCTGCAGTGACCTCAGAATGTGAAGGATAAGATCTCTTGTTTTCCGAGCAGCTCCCTTTATTATTGCTCAGTCTCTCTACAAATACATGGCTTGTTAGCGAACTCTGCTCAAAGATTTTGTTTAGCTATACAGTACACACATTTTGTCCCGAACACAGATGTGGCCCTTTATGGCAGAGGCCTACTGAGGCGTTACTGAGTACCTTTACCTTGCCAAGTGTTTCTATGTAATTCACTTCCCTAGCATTGATTGCCCTAAGCAGGATTGAATATAATGCCGTCAGGCCTGGTCCAGTTTCAGCAGGCAGCTGCTCAGCTGGCCCTTTATCTTGACCCTCAGGACCCTGCAATTCCATTTGCAGGCCTCTCTGGAGGAAGGACTGTCAATGGTGATGAATTGTGCATTCCTTCTGAACTGCAGGCCTAACTATCATGTGGGACAAGGCCTCCCAAATTCATTTCATTTTCGACCTCTGCCATGTTTGAACCCCAGTCTCCCGAGAGAAACGGAAAACTGTTTTACTCATATTAACCCACTGTATCTTCTTTACAGTCTTTCAGCGGCTGACTGGAGATGTATTTAGTATGAATGCGAATTCAATAAAATCATGCCCTCCTTGGCACAGATTAGCAACCAAGTGATTGAGCATGAGTGGCTCTTGTGAAGAATAATTTCTCCAAATTTACTAACTAGTCTTAAGGGTTAGGAACTCAAGATATATTTAATTGTTAAAGAGTTTGTAATTATTCTGGCACTTTAGATGTATATGAACAAGCACGGCAGAAAGCTACTTATTTTAGGACCCACAGACATCAGTATTTCGTTCTATGATCTGCCACCCAAAAAACCCAGCTGTGCCAGGTCACAATCCCAAGTTCCTGCACACAACTCTTAAACTCTGTGATACTAAATATATAATCATGTGCCACCAAGTCTATTCTGACTAATGGTGACTCTTTTCAGGATTTTCCAGGTGGAGAATATTCAGAAGTTT
>JAIOUR010134834.1:0-10240 GCA_020711275.1 Calotes versicolor
ACCAGATGAGAAAGGAGGACTCACTAGAAAAGCCCTTGATTCTAGAGAAGATTGAAGGCAAAAGGAGAAGGGGACGACCAAGAGCAAGATGGCTAGATAGTGCCAGCGAGGCAACAGAGATGAATTTGGGTAGACTCCGTGAGGCAGTGGAGGACAGGGGGGACTGGCGTGCTTTGGTCCATGAGGTCACAAAGAGTCAGACTCAACTGTGTGACTCAACAACAACAACAACAACAACAACAACAACAAAGCAGCTGGAGACTACACATGAAGCAACTGGAGACTACACATGAAGCATTATTTTGAACCAGATAGTGAATCCAGAGTGGACATTAGAGTCCAGAATTGGAGATGGGCCAGAGAATGTACCCTTTTTTTAATCTAGGCAGATACACTGTCTTCTAACAAATATGGAAAACCAGACTGAACCAGAAATAGCTGTGTTTGCATAAAGAGACTGTCAGGAGTCAGCATACATTTGTCTAAAGACAAGACATCATAAATTTTAACTCAAAGTCTTAGAAAAACCTTGGTTTTTTAAAAAAAAAACTCCTATTTTTAAATAGATCTCCTCCCTATTTACAGAAAGTCCATAACTTTTTCTAAGAAAAGTCTGCCCATATCAGAATTTATCTTTTATCTTCATTTACATATAGCATCAGCCCAGATGTAAATGAAGATAAAAGATATTAAACAGACCTTGCTTAAGGAAAATACATGGAAGTGAGAAGGAACAAGTAAGATTTTTAAACAGTAGAAGGGAAATTCTAAAGATTAAAAACTATGTTTCTCAAACACATTCTTCAGGGTGTTTCTGAACAACTGGTTAATTAGTCTTTGGCTACATGAAAAACAAGCTCTTTTCTTTTGTCAAAGATGAACGCAGCACATGCCTTTCTGTGAGCAAATACCAGTATGTTGCCAGCCAACCTGGTAAAAGCAATTAGCAAATCATTCCTGTATCTCAGGAGAGAAAGCAACCAAGTCACAGTTTACAACAGGGGAAAGAGAGCTCCACAACACACTATAATACAAGTGGGGATGAAGGAAAGAAAGAAAACTAGAATGTTTTGGACTAATGAGGCAACACATACACAGCGGAAGGCTTAATGGGCAGTGCTGACAAGGTTCAATTATAAAGTAGTCTGCAGCCTCATTACTACCACTAGTTCTCATTTAGGCACTAATGCAGCAAACTAGTATGGCAGACAAAGGGGCAAACTGATCATAACAAACCATACTATTTCTCAGACCATTAATATCCGTAGACTCTCTGTTGAAACTGAGGTATTACTCACCCTTACTTGAACCATTTCAGATTCTTCTCACCCAAGCACTGTGGCAGAACTCATCACCATGCATGGAAGGAATTTTATAACCACCTTGTTATAAGAAGACAGATCATCCGGCCAAGCTCTCTCTTGCTCTGTGTAGTTTTTTATGAGATGCATGCCTTAGCATTGGAAACTAGTTATTCTAGTTAATTAGGGAGGGCGAGGTAAAAATGAATGGCAAATATTGATTTTAAAATTGCTAATTCATCAATTCATTTGAATACGAATCAATAGCTCCTGATGAATACAATTTGATGAATTTGTGGTTTTTCATTTGTTAATTCATCTGGTTATCAAATGCCTTCCCAAACACCCAAAGATACCAAATTTGGAGATGTTCTTTCCATGACGTTTCCACAACCCCTCCAAATTTGGTGATGATTGGATTTCTGATGTCTGCGTTATGGACACAACACGGGTGTGCCCCAAGGAATGTTCTTCCCATGCACCTAGAGACTCCAAAGTTACAGAGAAGCGTCCTGTGACTCTCCTCTGCAATACCTCCAAGTTCGGTGAAATGTGGGCTTCCCTAAGCCACTTTCTACATGGTATGTTCATGGGGAGGGTGTATAGCTCAGATGTCTGAAACCCAGTCATCACCAAACTTGTGCACCAATATTGGAAGGGGTAAGGCAGACAAGCAGGGGAGGAGTGTGTGCAATATTCCACTGCCTCCTTGGTCTCACTATTGGTAAAGAAAGGGCTCCCTCCTTATATGGCCCACACAGAGGGAGGGAGGAAGAACAGATGGCAAATGCTAGGCATGGTGCAAAGCAGTTTAAAAAGGAAAGTGTGCATCCAAACAAGAGAGTAGAGAACTCTCCAGCAGGATCTCTGTGTTTGTGTAAAAATAAAAGACTATCAACACTCTGTTGCGAATTATGCATTCCATTCGTTCTTTGCCTTCCAGCTGTTCTTGTTTTTTCGCCACCTCTTTTTTTGCACACCATAGACACACACACACACACACACACACACACACACACACACACACACACACAAAAGGAAGAGTAAAAAGGGCCATTTCTTTCTTTGCTTTCTTAAGTGTTCAATTTGCTGAAGCAGCTTGTTTATTAAGCACTTCACAATAGCAGATATTCAAATAGGAAGGAGCCTTGACAGATGTGACAGCTGCATGATTCAATTTTATTTAGTTCCCAGTGACCATACATGCTGGAAATGGACTAAACTACAGCACAACAACCCATACCAAAAAATAGTAGAAACCTCTAAAGGTAAAGGTCCCTCCTGCACATGTGTGATAAGTCACATCTGACTCCAGGGCCGGTGCTCATCTCTGTTTTTAAGCCGAAGAGCTAGTGTTGTGCACGTCCACGGACATGTGACTAGCATGACACATGGAACACGGTTACCTTCCCACTTTTATGCCAGTACCTATTTATCTACTTGAATTTGCACGCTTTTGAACTGCTAGGTTGGCAGGAGCTGAGACTAGCAGTGGGAGCTCACTCTGCTGAGTGGTACCCAGGATTCGAACAACTGAGCTGCCAACTTTGCTGCTGACGGTTTCAGCACTCTAGCCCACTTAGCCACCATGTCCCTGTAGAAGCCCCTAATAGGGGCTCAGAAAGTGCACATTGGAATGCCCTGTTGGCAAATTGGTCCATACATAATTTGCCCAAGCAACTCAACAAGCGGGGGCAAGTGCTTGGCAGGACATGCTCTAAGTCAGGGAAGTCATGGCTGAAATTCCACAGAGTAAGTACTTGGTCAGAACTCAGCCTCACACGTGTGGTAGCTACAATGGTATTATCCATGAGGCACTTTTACAGGTGCGATGGGCAACCAGACTTTCAAGGCAAACATGAGCGCACAAATTCACTTGTTCCTCTGATAGACTGCCCATTTTGTCCTTTTCCTCAGTCTGTTTTTCTCTCCTACCACATCACCCTATTTAATAATATTGAGAGCATGTTTTCAAAAAACCACACTGGGAGTTGTCCCTCTCAGTCTCCCAGCATGGTTCTCTGGCAAAGACTGGGTGCATGTGCACACATATACATCTATATGCATACCCAGCACCATGCGTCCTTCTCTTCCCACCCCACTTTATCTCAGCCTTCCCATAATCAGCCTTCCAGAAGCCAACTATAGCCACTCTCTAGCTCCACTTGTTTGCTTCTTTCATTCCAAAAATAAATAAAATACTATTTTAAAAGTTGTTATAACTTAACTGGGTGATCCAGACTACCTGGGCATAACATGCAGCAGGCCTTAAGTTAATGGAGCTTTACATTACAATATTACAATAGAACTTCCACCAATGGAAACCAAGGTAGCAAACTGACACTCACAAATGAGATCAGGATTGCATTCTAGGGTGTCCCTGCCAATTCCACACACCCAGAAATGTAACACCATGTTCACAAAGCTGTCACCAAAGTTTCCATGGTTTCCCTTATGCAAACAGAAACTGCCAAAAGGATTCTGGCCCATATATATTCATTTATTCATTTGTATTTATTGATTTGATTTATATACCGCAACTCATTGGAGCCAATGAACCACTCTCTCATTCTAAATTCAGAATGTAAACTCTAATGCCATTTTACCTTATTATACTGCAGAATAACATCTTATTTGATAAGCCAGCTTAAAGGTGCAAAGGGAAGCAGCTGCTATCCTCACATTTTATCCCAACTTTCTCCAGGCTGGTCCTTCTAGACTACAACCTGGTGCAGGTGCTGGTCAAGTTTAGCATAGACTATTGCAACGCTCTCTACATGGGGCTTCCCCTGAACCTTATTCGGCGATTGCAGCGGGTGCAGAATGCAGTGGCCAGATTGGTGGTGGGTGCAGGCAGATTTGACCACATCACCCCAATTCTGGCCCACCTGCATTGGTTGCCTGTTGCCTCACAAATAAGGTTCAAGGTGCTGATTTTGGTTTACATAACCCACCATGGCTTGTGACCTGACTACATGGCAGAGTGCATCTCCCAACAGTCAATGCTGACCGGCACACCAGAGCATCTATGGCATTCTTGCTCTGGGTGGCCACTCCTCGGGAGGCCCGTAAGGTCACTACATGCAATCAGGCCTTTTCAGTGGCCGGCCCAACCATTTTGAACAATTTGCCCAGCGAGATTCGCCTATTACCATCCTTAACAGCTTTTAAAAGAGCAGTAAAAACTTGGCTCTTCAGTGATGCATTCGGTGACCACTAATGCCTGGTTTGTTTCCCCCTAAGTCTAATGTTATTGCTGTCTCAATTTGTTTGTGACTTTTAAAATCTTTATTATTAATAATAATATTTTAAACTGGAGTTGCTTTTATGTAATGTTTTAATGTAAACCACCCAGAGTTCCCACCAGGAAAATCGGTTGCGGTATATAAATATAAAAATAATAAATATATATATAAATAAATAATATCATCCTAAGGCATTATGGCCAGTAGTTAGGGATTGCAGTAGTCCAAAATATCCAGATGTTGAAATGTTATGCACGTTTGGTTAATCTCATTCTGTAGCCTTCAACATAAGCAACAAATAGGCATTGGCCATCTGATATGAAGAAGCCTCTAATAATATTGTAAAGCCCAGATGCCTCCCAAAGCACCATAAGGCTAGCACCAGGTGGGCATTTCCATTGGTACCAGGCATATCTGAATTTGAGCTGGAAGACAAGGGCCAAGACTGATTTCATGGAAATTATTTAAATAACACATTCATACAAAGCACAGCAAGTTATTACATTTAAAAAAAATTAAACATGTAATATCAAAATAATTAAAGGACCTTGAAATCACACATAAAAGCAATGATGTCCAGCATCATAAAATCAAAAACTTTTCATTGCTCAATTAAAGGGTTATAAACCTGCCTAAAAAGAGGAGTCATCACCTGTCTCCTGAAGTGCACAAGGCAGAGGTTACGTTGTAAAGAAGCACAATTTTGTGTGACAACTCATTGTCATGATAGTTGTAGTGCTAGAAGATCCATAGGACAGTATTCGTGATTACTACGAAGGATACAAAAGCTGGACAAGGACAAAAATCAAATCATTTCAAAGTGAGGTGTAGGAGAAGAGTTTTGTGGATACCAAAGATTGCTGTTGAGACAAACAAATGGGTGGTAGATCGAATCAAGCCTGAGTGGTCCCTACAATAAGAAAGGATAAAGATCTATCATGATATGGATTGACTCAATTTTAAAAAAGCTATCCTCGTTTGCAAGACCTGAACAAAGCTGTCAATGACAGTACCTTTTTGGGGTCACTAATTCACGGGGCTGCTACAAATCAGTCATTACTTGACAGCACACAACAATTTGCAAGAAGAATCACCAGAATCTTTTCCTGTCTTTGGGGAGCTTGACCCAAAGTCCCCAACAGAGTAAGACTGTTCTAGAAAACAGTTGAATTTATTGCAACATAATTTCTCCACTTACTTCTATTCTTCAAGTAAGAATAGCATTTACAAGATTTTAACTGCTTCCATTGCTTCTTTTCCTTAACAGGAATCTTATGACACAGTAGTTAAGCCAAAACTCTGCCCATGAGCCAGATTCAATCCCAGGTAGCCAGCTAGAAATCCACTCAGCCCTCCATCCTTCTAAGGTCAGTAAACTGAGTACACAGATCACTTGTGGGGGCAATATTTAATCTGCATAATTAAATTATACACTGTTCAGAGACATCTCTCAGTGCTATGGAACGGTATATAAGCAGGATGCTTTTGCTTTGCTTTTCCTATATTAGGTCACAATATGGAAGATATAGCTTGTATATGATTGGCTTCTAATAACTACATCTTAATAATAATAATAATAATAATAATAATAATAATAATAATAATAATAATAATAATAATAATAATAATAATAATAATAATAATAATAATAATAATAATAATAATTTTAAAAAAAACATTGGCTTGGTGCATAAAAGACCAAGCCTGGCAAGGTGATAACAAATGACTGCACTCAGTATCGTGCAAGGTAAGGCTCTCCTGTCAATCTAGATCACTGGTGCGATTAACAAACAATCAATCAAGGTTCACCAATCTCTTCTTAGCAATTTGCCCAAAGACACTATGAATGAGGTACTGCATCTACCTTGAACTTGGTGTAATTTTAAACCGCTTCAGTTTTATCACAGCTCTTCATCAGAATGACAGGTGCCAGCAGAGAATTAATAACCTACTTCAATCCTTCTGCATCTATGATATGAAAGGTGGAGGGGGTGCTTTGAAGAGAGGCCGATAACAGAGAGATCCTCTAATCTGTCTGATATAAAAATAGGAAACTTGTACGCACTTACCTGGGAATAAATCCCCTTCAACTCTGTGCGGCTCCCTGCTAAGTATCAACCAAACAGCCAACAAAAGACTGAAATGGCTGAGGGCATACACACATACATACAAATGCAAAATATTTCAGTGGTTTAGATTTCTGGCTGTGAAGACTGAGCTTGGGAGTTCAATTCCCCCACTGTGCCTCTTACAAGGGCTAAACCGTATGATCTATACAGTCCCTTCTATCTTTGCAGTTCTAAGATTGTCATTGCTGCTGCTGCAGTTCTTGTTGTTGTTAAAGAGTCGGGGTTTAACTACACTATTCCAGAATGCTTTCCCAGGGTAGAAATGAATGTGTTCAGGATCAGATTCAAAGGAACAAAGGAACCAGACATATTGGGCTTTTACTGGAAATCAAGGTAAAGTAGATGCTTTCTACTCATGACTGGTCCATCGAACCCATCACCATCCACTTTCTTTCTGTAGTTCTCATTAGAAGAGAAATGAGACCTGTATTGACATGAGACCTGTATAGAACATAGCTGCTGTACAAAATAGTGTATGAACAAAACAACACCTTTCAGGCTTCACTATCTAGGAGGAGGACCACAAATAAAGAACCCTCTTACATATGAATACTTTTGGGCTGTTTGGGCAACAGAATTGCTGATTATAGAAATATCTAATTGCATTGTTTCTAAAATGTTGAAATGCACAATTCAAATGGGCTCTTTAAAAATGGAGGAAAAAAGAAAAGCACTAATATGCTATGAGATTTTAAGGAGCAACATGCTCAAATCTTAATTCTTGTTCTTTAGTGAATAAGGGACAGGTCAGTTTCTAGTTATCTGTTTCCATTGCCTTCATTTTACCATATAAAGCCAAGAATAATGAAATACTGTACAGTACTAGAATCTACTTTAGAAGAAATAGCTACCTCAGCAGGTGGCAGTTAATGGTTTGAGAGAATCTTTGATTTGATCTGAACAATAGAGAGAAGGCAGGTGGTTCTGGTTAACAAATGTGATGAAACCATTATTCTGAACAAAATATTAGCAGCCTACAAAGCATTTGCATTTTGATTCCTGTAGAGTCCCACAATAGACAAGTATATATCTTGAGATTAATCCAATTCAATACCATCATCACCTAGGAAATCTGATTTATGAAACAAGTCTCTAAATAAATGTCTAAATGGTTTAACCAGCAAGCTATTTATTTATTTATTTATTTATTTATTTGTTTGTTTGTTTGTTTGTTTGTTTGTTTGTTTGTTTGTTTGTTTGTTTGTTTGTTTGTTTGTTTGTATTAACATTTTAGCCCACCTTTCTCCTTGGAAAGGACCCGTCAGCTTACAGTATTGTAGGACAGTATACATAAATTAATGGTAGTGAGTAAATCACAGTTCATAATAAACAATTAATATAATATTCAAAGATAATAGCAATGAATGAGGAGAGGTAGCATAACATCATTTCAAATGCAATACTAGTGATAAGAACCATAAAAGAAAAGCAATTATAATAAAACAAGCACAAGAATAAGAACAATCAGATAAGCAGTAAAAGAATAGTAATAAAATGAGTACAAGTATTCTACAACTTCGATCAAAGCAGTGATGCAATCAGGCTAATTAAAAATCATGTACAATACTGGGTCCATTATTCAGGGAAAGCTTGCCTAAATAGATAGGTCTTTGCCTGTTTGTGAAAGGACATCAAAGACGGGGAATGTCTGGTCCCTTGTGGGAGGGAGTTCCAGTTTGGGAGCAGCCAGAGTGAATACCCTTTCTTGTATTCTCACTAGATGCACATGAGCAGGTAGCAGGACTGAAAGAAAGGCCACTTCTGAGGACCTTATTATCTCAGATGGCTTCTATTGGGAAATACAACCGGAGTCATAGGTAGTTTGGGCCCAGGCCATTTAAGGCTTAATAGGTTAAGAGAAGCATTTTGAACTGAGCTGATTGGCAGCTTTAACGGGGTGTTATGTGTTCCTTGTAACCATCCCTCATCAGCAATCTGGCAGCTGAATTTTGAACCCAGATGTGTCAACCTCTCATTAGACAAGTGGTTCTCAACCACTGGGTCCCCAGGTGTTCTTGGACTCCAGCTCTTGTCAGCATACTGTAGCTAGTGGTGAAGGCTTCTGGAAGTTGCAGTTCAAGAACATCTGGGGGACCCACAAGTTGATAACTACTGCATTAGACAGTGATCTCAGATACCCATAAAACGTTGAACCATCAATTCTACATCTTGGAATCGGATGACCAAATATGTCTCTCAGACCAGCAATCTGCAGAGAACTCTGTACATACTTTGAAATCTAAGACTTTTTTTCCAAGCAGCTAAAATATAAATAGATAAGTTAGACTGGTTTTTTTTTACTTCATTTCACATTTGTTTGTGTAAATGGATGCTCTCTTTCCCCCTTTTCTGTTCCTCTCCTCCCTCTCCTCAAATAAACTTGGTTTTCTACATTTGCATTTAGTTGCACTGTGGACTTTCAGTGCTTTGAAAAAGTAAATGCAGATCTGTTAATCTGTATAGGTATATAAGAAAACTAACTAACTAACTAACTAACTAACTAACTAACTAACTAACTAACTAACAAATAAATAAATAAATAAATAAATAAATAAATAAATAAATAAATAAATAAATAAATAAATAAATAAATAAATAAATGATTTTTCATTTGTAAAACTGTGGACAACTCAAGTTCACATAATCAGTCTTCCCTTATCTCTGAAGAAAGCTCAGCCTCTAATTACAAAGCTTGGATCTCAGATCATCTCCCTTTGCAAAAAGGTAGTTACCGTCTCTTAAGCATAGTTGCAAAAGGATGAGCCCTCATGTAAGGAGAGAGTACAGCACGGTTGTGGTGTTCAGTAAATGAGCAGATACTATGAAATCACATTAGCAGGTTGGAGTGAACTCCACTAGTCATTAAAACATTAAAACCCCCGGACGTACCCAGAAAAGGAAGGGTTCAGCACCCTGGACAGCGCCATGCATTCTGACAGCCTTGCCTGCAAATGCATGGCACTGTCCAGAGTGCTGAACCCCCCAAAACCCCTTTCTGGGTATGCCCAGGATTAAAACATTGTTTCACCAGCATTCATTCTTCAATGCAGCATCACTTCTCCCAAAGGCAATCTCTCTTTAGACCATTTCCCCCTTGTGCCCTCTAGGTTATTTTGATTTCAACAGCCAGCATTACTTATCAATAGGTGCTGATACGAGTAGCTGTCCAAAAATCCCAGGGCCAATCAGCTGGGAATTGGTGTCTTAGATATTTTCTTCAAGGGACATCTTTGCAGTCAACCGCATTTCATATTGTCTGAATTTCTACTGGCATGCATATGAACACATCAATGATTTCAAACACTACTCTGCCTAGAAGGCATATTCTGCAAGTTCCAGAAAGTCATTAGGTAAACAAGGGGAGTGGAGAGTGAAATAACCCAAGAGACAAAAACACTGTGGCACATTAAAAATTAACAACTGAAGACCAAAGCAAATCATACAAAAGTGGCCATCTCTTTTCTTGAAAGAAATGCTACTGTTTTTCTAGAACCACCTCAGCTTTAAAAAAAAAACCTAATCACGCTTGGATTTTTTTGAAACTCCATATTAACTTACTGTACAG
>JAIOUR010135943.1:0-10165 GCA_020711275.1 Calotes versicolor
GCTTTATTTGTTTGTTTGTTCATGGCATAATATTAATGAAACAGTGAACTGGCTCTAGGTTCCAATGTGAACTTTACAGGAACTATCTCAAGTACTGACCCCTATTCCCCAAAATAGATTCTTCAAAACCCAGAGCAGATGCATTGCTTTGCTGTCATCAAAGCCACGTGTCTCCATTGCCTGGTAGCTTAAAAAAACTGCATTTAGCTGAAGTTGGGAGATTCACTCATTGACTTCAGTGCTGTCATCCAGCATCGCTGATTCTATGTACTGTATGTAAAAGAGCATTTATGGGATCATTAACCACCCAGAGTAGGAAGGCCTAGATGGGCGGGGGAGAAATTCAGTAAACAAACAAACAGACAAACAAACAATTAAATAAATGTATACAGGATTTGCAAGAGCAACAACAAACATAAGCCGCTATTTTTTAAAAAGTTAAAACTACTTTTGATATATCTTAATAGAAATTAATTGTGTGCTGCCAAGTCCAATTTGACTTATGGTGACCTTTTGCAGGATTTTCCAAGTAGACAATACTCAGACATGGTTTACCATTTCCTTTTTCTGGAGGTGCTCTAGCACTGCTTGCCCGAGGCTGCACAGGCTAGCTCTAATCATAGGAGGCAGAGTGTAGAGTCAAACTCCCAACCTCTGATGTTGTTTGTCTCTTAGTACAGAATATTTATATCTCTTATTCTTTTTATAAGGAATATAAAAACTGCATCCAGCATTTAAAATCTTGATGTACACTCCTCTAACTCATTCACCTTCCCCATAACTTTGAATGAGACATAAAATGCCAAACGTTTTATAAGGGGCATAGTAAACACACAATGGCTCAGCAGACCAGAACGCCGACTGTCAGCTGCAAAGTTGGGAGCTTGGGCTCCGCAGTTCGAATCTTGGGTGATGCACAGTGAGCTACCGCTGCTACTCCCAGCTCCTGCCAACCTAACGGTTCGAGAGGTGCAAATGCAAGTAGATAAATATCTACATAAAAATCAAGACGGTAACAGTGTTCCATGTGTCATGCCAGCCACATGTTCACGGACTTGCACAACACTAGCTCTTCAACTTAAACACGGAGATGAACATTGCCCTAGAATTAAATACAACTTGCACACATGTGCAGGGGGGACTTTACATTTACCTTAAACACATTCTGCTCATGCATACTCACAAGTAAGGCATATTTGTGCATGAGTGAAAGTTACATAGTTGTCATAAACAGTGTTGTACGAATAAGGAGCTTTATTAGCCCTAAGAGTTTCTGCTGTACTGCAGTGCCCAGGTACATTACAGTAATGGCTTGCCTATAATCTAGGCCAGTGGTAGGCAACCTGTGGCTCTCCAGATGTTTAGGACTCAAACTCCCAGAAGCCTTCTCCACTAGCTCTGCTGGAGAGGGCTTCTGGGAGTTGCTGTCCAAAACATCTGGAGAGCCACAGGTTGCCTACCACTGATCTAGGCCAGTGATTTTGGAGTAACAAAAGAAAGGTACAAGAGACATCCCATCTGATTCAGCCCACATTATAAATGACTGGTCTATGATGTTGGGATGGATCAGATGTCATTTCCCTTTTTTCCTCGTGTCTGTTGTGTGCACGAGTATATGCCAGCCTAACAAACCTAGTTCCAGATATTTCACTGCTGGAGGCAGCAGCAATTTGTTCTCTTCCTTCATACTTATGAAGCTGCATATTATGCTATTGTGACACCAGGGCCAAGAGATCCCATAAAGGCCCAGTAAAATGAGTATTGATTCAGTCACAATTGACTGCTCTCTCAGCATTCTGAAGCAGCCACCTCATTTTGTATGATAGCAGGGCTGGCCCTGGTCTTCAGCCACAGAGTGCATCCAGGGGTGTAACTAGGAGGGGCAAAGGGGGACATTTGCCCTGGACGTAGGGCTCTAGGGGTGCAGAATTGCCCCCCCGCCCCAATCCTGCACCCCTCTGCCTGCCAGTGCACGCTGGAGGGGGGCGCCCAACTGGGGCCTTGTCACCAGGCACCACCACCCCTTCTTACGCCACTGGGTGCATCCATGATCTAAAACCATGAGATGTTCATGCATGGGCAAGAGGTTTTCAGAGATCTGTGATTGCATATATGTCACAGTGGGAAGGTGCAATTACTGAATATGGGAAATATTTGGTAATCTTTGAGGCCATTTTCACGATTAACATGTTATCCTATTTGGGTTCCTTACGTTCATGTGTATCAGACATGCTCTGTTTCTTTCTCTGTCTAGATCATTAATGCAGTGGTACTCCTGATTATACTGAGCGCCTTGACAGACCCTGGCCAATATCACTTAACGACTGCTGAATTAGGGAATGACTTTGAATTCATGGATGATGCCAGTAAGTATATTCCATGTCATTAGCCATTACAGTCTGATCTCTATGTAAGGGAGTTGGTAGTGTGCCAGTATAGCACTTTATGCATGAGGCTTAACATTGCACTGCAGTGATTGTCTCAGAAAAATATCTTTTGACAAATGGGCTTAACTCTGAGATTTGTGAAAAGGACTTCAACTAAAGTTATTTTATTAAATGTTATAAGACAGTGATGGCGAACCTATGGCACGGGTGTCAAAAGTGGCACTCCGAAACTTCTCTATGGGCACACGAGCTCTAAAATTGAAACTAATAAATGTGAATAAAGAGATAAAGCCTGAAGGATGCCTGGCTAATTGAAAAAGAAAGTAAAAAATTTGAACTCACAAGAATCCCACCAGGATAAGATATGAAGCTAATGATCCCAAGATTCTTTCAGCTAACGCTATACCAACACTAGAGATGAAAGCTGAATTTACTTTCTTTCAAAGCTGAAGGATCATGTCTCTCTAAACAACCCTTTCTAAGATTTAAGATTTTCACGTGAAGGCCCTTCTTTAGGTTCTACTAGGCACACAGGAACATCTGGTAAGGACACAAAAGAGAATCTCTATGATTGTTCCTCTCAAACTGGGAACTTCTTTCCAAGTGAAGCTAGGTTGTTCTGTCTACCCATGAGAAGGGAAAAGCCATTCTCTGAAAGCAGGCATCTCAAACTCGTGGCCCTCCAGATGAACTCTTTGGCCTCTTGAACTGCAACTCCCACAAGTCTTCACTACTAGCTGTGCTGCTTCAGCACTAGATGTGCTAGCCTTCAATACTAGCTGTGCTGGCAAGGGCTTCTGGGAGTTGCAGTTCAAGAACATCTGGAGGGCCATAGGTTTGAGATATCTGCCTTAAAGTAACCTTTTGAGAAGTGGATTCGCTGTTTATGAAGAGTTTAACAATAGCATGGAATTATATCTTCTGAAAGACATTTATCCTTATACAGTATAAACCTCCCTTGATTAAAAATATTTGGAGAAGATCCATTTCCTTGTCTTAACACCTGTACAGGTAGATGTTGTTTGAGAACTTGAGTCTTTTCAGTGGATGAATTTTTTAGAGTCGTTTCAAGAGTCAACTAGTTCACCACAACTAATTTGTCTGGCCTCCCCTCTGTATGACTAAATATGAAACACATCCTACATATATAAAATACTTAAAATTTGTTAAGCTGTTATCATAACTGAAGTTTTTAAAAACTTAAAAGTTAGTTTATATGCCTGCGTGTTACTGCTACTTATTTTATTCCTGTGGCATATTTCTTAGGAAGTACAGTAAATGCTTTGCTTTGACTACTGGAAACTAACCAGAGCTTGAAAAGGTTATTTTTTAAAAAAATGCAAAAACAAAGTGTTAAGTTTATATATTTCCCCATAGCACTTAAAGTACTCTCTAGGTTATAATTTAATTAGTCATGTTCATTGTCGCCCATGAGCTGGATACTTAATTTACCAACCTGAGATAAATGGAAGGCTACGTCAGTCTCAGACCAGCTACTTGAGCCATTTGGGAATGAACTCAGGTCATGAGCAGAGCTTTAACTGCAGTTTATCCACTGGGCCGTGAGGACCTCCATCTCCCAGAGCTGCCCCTCAAGCCCGTGTTGGCTAAGGTGTTTGAAAAACTGTAGAAGAAAACAGTGAAGTTTCCAATCTCTCATTCAAGCGGATAGTTGTTAATGGAATGGTTTACCACTAAGCCATTCATGAAGCATGGGGATGTTTCTTTAAATATAAGATCCATTAAAAAATATCAGAAGTACTGCTTTTATACTAGATCTCAGACCTTGTGTAACCTAAAAGGAAATAGACATAAGCAGAGTTGTAACATAAGAGGCACATAGAGATCATTACTAAGAACAGGTTTTTGGAAACTGAAGAGTTTGGACTAAGACCTTACATGCAAGGATTGTGTTGGAATGCAGATTTAGTGTGAATTGGGGAGGGTAGACCAAGTCAAGTCAAGATAAAAGATTATAGTGTGAGTGGTCTTCTGCAGGCCAGAAATGTATGTGCTTCTGAATGAGTAACCCTTGCCCATCTAGAAAAAAAAAGTGAACATCTAATTGCAAATAAAGACACATCTTAGACTCGCCCTTTCTCCAGCAGAGGCTGCTCATGCATCAGGCTGTCTAAGCTGAAGGAGAACTGCCTAAGCCCGGTTCTTACATTTCTTTTTGGAGGTCTGGGCAAGTTCTTCTTTCAGAGGCTTCAGTTGGCCCGGTAATACTGCCATGTATTATTTAAAATGTATTTTCTTCCTACTTTGAACAAACAGTCCCAATTCAGAGTTTGAATGTGTCTATCAGAAGCCAACATCCCTTGAAAAACGTTTAACATAGCATAGTGAGAGTCGGACTCAACTGTGCGACTGAACAACGACACAGTGAGAGGAACAGGAGCTGGCAATCCCTGCATCCGCAACTGGCAGGACCAGTGAGCTTCACTTTCCTTCTACATTTGATTGGTTTTAAACCCAGGGTCTTTCCATATCAAATATGAAGATAGTTTCTAGGTTTGGTTATATGCTTCTCAGAATGGAACTGAATTAAAATCAGAAATGTTGTCACTGAGCAAATCCAGTACTTACAGCTGTTCTGAACATAGAGGGATTGCGTGGTATTTACTTTCCTAGAGGGTATTAGATATGAAGAACTGTTACCAAACTCTAGATTTTTTTTTCATTGTAAGCTATTTCTACTGCATTTATGGTGGAATTTGTAAATTTCAGGTTTTGGGTTTTTTGTTTTTTTTTAAACTTGATACAAAATATTCATCCCATCCTCACCTGTGATTGATATATTATTTATTTCAGATATGTGCATTGCTACGGCAATTTCTCTTCTCATGATCCTTATCTGTGCAATGGCCACATACGGTGCATATAAGGTAATGCATGTATCATGGTGTGTTATTCTGTCTTAATCACTCTGCAGAAAACCAAAAGGATAGGCAGACAACAGGTGGTCCATGGAAATGTCACTTACTGTGACCTACAGGCATAAGTGCATACATATATGAACTGGCCAAAATCGAGTGTAATAAATTGTACTGGACCCATTTGAATCACTGTGTAATAAATTGTACTGGACCCATTTGAATCACTGAAAGTCCATTGAGCTACAGGATTTTGGCCAGTGATTATAGAAGGGATGTGCTGGCTCAGGGCGCGCTGAAATTGTGGGCTGCAAGGATTGAGCTCTGCCGTTAGTCCCAGCTCCAGCCAACCTGGCAGTTTGAAAGCATGCAAATGCATGTAGATAAATAGGTACTGCCATAAAATGCCAGAAGATAAACAATGTTCCCTATGCAGAAATGCATTCAGCCATGCCGGCCACATGACCAGGGACTTGCACATCCCTGGCTCTTCAACTAAAAAATGGGAAATGAGTACCGCCCCTAGAGTCAGATGTGGCTTGCACGCATGCGGAGGCTGGGACATTTTTACCTTTAATTTAAAGCATCCAAACCAGAGCTTAGAAACATTACTCTGCACATTTCAATAATTTAAATGAGTTGTGTGTTTGCATCCATGTGCATAGCTGAGCCCTTTGAATGGGAAAACAGGAAGGGAACCCATCCTGGGACAGTGATGTTACTTGTGACTGTCATGATATTAAATGATAGCAAACACAATTAGGCAATATGTTTTCTTAGGCTTGTCTTCTGAGAATCATTTCAATGTATTTTCCGGCATATAAGATGACTGGGCGTATAAGACAACCCCCTACTTTTCCTGTTAAAATATAGGGTTTGGCCTATACTCACTATAAGACTACCCCTCTTTCGAGGCTGTAGCTGGTTAGAGGAATGAGAACTACCCCTTTAAGAGGAAAGCTTTCTGGAAGTCTGAAATATAGTCTTATTGGCAGGAAAATATAGTATGTTTTTAAATGAATTTTATAACTATTAAGACACTAATCTATTTCTCTTTCAAATACACAGCAACATGCCGCCTGGATCATCCCTTTCTTCTGTTACCAAATATTTGATTTTGCACTCAACACTTTAGTGGCTATAAGCATTCTTGTTTATCCAAGCACCATTCAGGATTACCTGCGACAGCTGGTAAATAATTTCTTATTCATATTGTTTTTCTGGTATGGAAACGGTTGTATGTGGCCCTTTACATTATTTGAATTTCACAGAACTGCATTCAGAATTTCTGTTGTAAGATAAAGGGACACACCAATTGGTTGGAAAACAACAGTTTTGCATCTAGTCATAACTGGAGTAAGTACTTCAAAAATAACGGCATTATCGGAGTCTCAATGATTGCAACATGTCTGGCTCCAACTCAGTGCGATAAAGTACCTTTTAATGACAAGAGCTTTAAAATATCGAAATAGTTGCAAATGGCAGTGGCACCGAAAATATTGCATAAATATCAGCCAAGAGGGAGCCTCCCTCCCACTTGACTTTCTGCTAGTAAGCAAGTGCTTTTTCATTCAAGCGGTCCTTTGCTAAGTAGCAGTGTCTCCAGAGGAGCTGAATGAGCTGGAGATAATGGGAAATTAGATTCATTCAGGCAAGGGATGCTCACAATTACAAACAAGGAAGAACCAGGCCACTGAGACAAGACAGGTTTCTCATACCTCTGGGTGTCTGCCAGGATTCCCAGAGCCAATTCTTCATCTTTGAGATTTCCCACAGACCACATTCCTCCTCCCTAAAAATCCGTACTTGAAGTGACCCAAGTCCACATTTGCTTTTGAAAAAACGCATTGGGGGTGGGGGAGCTAAACAAAGCATCCTGTTATAAAAGGAAAAGGCCACCCCAGGAGGCTTCCAGAAGCAGCCGTTCTCCTCCTGCTGCTGTTGCCTTTGGTTTGTTTTGAAACTAGGGCATTGGTTCCAACTGGTTTCCAGGTGTTCTTGGACTGCTATTCCCAGAAGCCTTCACTACCAGCTGAGCTGTGGGAGGGAGGGTTTTTTTTGTTTTTGTTCAGGAATGTCTGGGTTACCCAAGGCTGGGAATCACTGAAACAGAAGCTTTGGAAAGTGTCAAGGAGAGGCCCATTAGGCACAAGGAATGGGCCTGATTACACAATTCCTTCCCAGTTCTGGTCTGATGGGAATGCTGATTAGGAAACACATGGCATCCAGAAGGAGTAAAATATGCACCATGGTAACTTGTCCAAATGCATTTCATCATGTTTGATTTACGAAGCTAAGCAGTGTTGTATATGGCTTCCATTTGAATGGGAGAACACAAGGTAACACCACGGATCTCCAATTGTCTGAAAAAGCATCCTGATTACCACATATGGATGTGCTTGAATGAAAACCATAGGAATGCAGAATTAGCATTTACGGTACTTCCGCAGAAAATGATGCAAAAATGGTGCTGTGTTAAATTTCTGTTTCCATCTCACCTAGAAGTGTATTCCTTGAATTTTACCTTCTTTCCCATTTTAAGTTCCACACATTTGGGAGTAGGAGTGCTGAACTACTAAACCCAAAGCTCATCTCTGATGTCCTTCTGCAGGCAGGCAAAGACCTTTTTCTTCGGACAGGCTTTCCCTGAGTGATGGGCTACCTAGTATGTGATTTTAATTAGGCTGGTTACAACAGTGCTTTGTCTGAAGCATGTAGAACTACTTGTAATTGTTCTGTGACTGTTCTGAGCACTAATATTAATGATATTCGTCTACTGTGGTATTTTAATGATATTCTTCTACTTTGCTCTGATTGTTCTTAGCACTGATATTGTATTTTAATGGTGTTGCATTCCCTCTCCTCACTCATTAGTATTTTCTTTGAATATTAATTGTTTCTTGAGAACTGTTATGTATACTGTATTCTGTCCTCCGGTGTTGTCAGCTACCTTGGGTCCTTTCCAAGGAAAAAGGCGGGTTAAAATATGTTAAATAAATAAATAAAAGTAAGTCACTTTTGTAAAACTGTAGTTTTAGAAGTAAGATAGTGGCACTGAATGTAATAGTGTGATACTGACATCCAAGCCTTTTTCAGAACACTTTGTCCAAGATTTACTTCTTTCTGTTACAAGAAGGTTTAAAAAGGGAAAATATCTCTTAATTCCCTAGAGGATTGGTAGAGATTAGTGTTTCCTGAGTTTGGATGCTAGCTTTTCTCTTCCAAGAAAAGACTCAAAAGTGTCATAGGCTGGAGTGGTTTTGTTTCTTGCTTTTACTGTAGGTTCACAAAGTGCATTTGTCAGAAAGCACTTGAACTAATAGCAGAGCAATACTGGCCAGTCCAAGTCCTGCATAAGTTAGATTTGCCTCTTCTGTTTGCCTAAGAACCAGGGCTTGAAAATGTTGTTGTTTTTGGACTGCAGTCTGACCGTTGGTAATTCTGACTACAGCTTTATGGAGTTTTAAGGCCAACAATATCAGAGACCCTAGTTTGAGAACCACCTGCTTCAAGTGCCAGATATGCTGAGAACGGTAGATGAATACATATTCCAGTGCTCTTCCTATAGATGGGATGTTGCAGTTCCATTAGAACAGCCTCTCCCAACTTTGTGTCTCCTAAAGTAGTTGACCCACAACTTTCACTATCTTATTTCACTGTCAGTGCTAGCTGGGATGGTGGGGATCTGCGGTCCAACCGCAGTTTCCATGTGCAATTGGAAAGCTGCATTCAGCATAGCATTGCACCACACAGCAGTTGGTAATTACCTTTTGCTGGAGGGCTAATGAAGCAATTGTTTACCTGCCTCTAACACTAATAATAAGAATGGTAGCATCTGCCATCTACAGAGTAAGAGCATCAGTTCCTCTGGCCCAGTCCACTCGGAAGATTCCAGTGATTGGACAACTGCTGTGCCTCTAAACTTCCATTACAGTTGTTGTACCACTTAACTACCATTACAGTATTCTTCCCTATCTATGTTAAACATTTGCAAGGTTAGAGTTTGCAAATAACCCCACTCCTTTTTTAAAACTCAAGTTTCAAAGTCTCCCAGTTGTAGTCCAATAAATAACTTCCAAGGTCAGGTACATGTTATACTTGATCCTATGTTCACATCTAATAACAGGAGAGGATATGAAATCCACAGTCATTTTTTTTCAATACATGAGACCTGCATAACATTCCTTCTCCTCATTTCAATCAGCCTTGCATTGTCTGCTGGCCTATGTCCAGATGTCACTAGTACCATAAATAGAAGAGCAGCAAATGCATTTTTATGCCTATGGGCGAACTCATTTGCTTCCTGCATCAAGTTTTAGGTTTGTAAGTCTAGCTGTTGTGGTTTGATTGGCACATGTAAGAGAGAGAGAGCAAGAATAATAAATGAAGATTGCCTCCAGATGACTTCCATTTGATCTTCAGGATTGTCAAAAAAACAACGTGCCACCTATTCTTGTGAATGTAGTCTTTTAACTTGCCTGTAAAATACAGTACCAACAAGCAAATCTTTGCATGTACTTCCTGTTCTGCAAGAGCTTTGCTGACCTGGAACAAGTGTTTCCAGTATACTTGATGGTGTGTGTGTACTTTTCAGCTCAGCAGACACAAAGAGGATCTGGTCCAGTTTAGCTCCAGGGATGAGGCTGAATTATGTAGGTGCCTACATGCATGCCCTGGAACTAGACATGAGCTTACAAAGTTTTAGGAGCTCATTTTTCCCCTTTCAACTCTGGGGTGGAGAGGTAGTATTAAGCTTGCCATGCAATTTACCACATTCAGATTGTTGAGTGAAGCAACAGCTTGGATTTAAGATTGCCGTGTCTGTAATGTAGCCTGTCCCAATATCATCACATTCAGCTTGTTAACTAATTATCGACATGTATTATAATTCACAGACTAAGA
>JAIOUR010137053.1:0-10279 GCA_020711275.1 Calotes versicolor
ATTTGGTGTCTTTCCTGAAGTATGAATGTTGCCAGGAGCTGGTAGAGCAACTACTGACAATTTAAACTTATTCAGTCATTCAAACTGTAATGTTTGGTTTTAATCTATCTTTTTTGCCTAAATGTTATCTAGGAGTTGTCAAATTTGCAGAGGAACTTTACGATCTGAAGAGCCCTACATTTTACATTTTTGGGGAGAAAGATGAGATCATTCCTCTTTGCCAAGTAAGGTGTTACTCTGAAAAGCTGAATTGCCAAATTATACCCAAAGTAATGTAAGAACAGTATCCTAGGCATAGAAATTGAATTATATGGGGTGGGAGAGTTAACTGACAAGGTATCCATGTCTCAGAAAATTAAGTTTAACCTAGATAATGTGACTTCATACAGTTCATGATTCCCTGACAGTTCTGAAATGAGTAGCATGTATCAATTTATAGCAGTATTCCTTTATTGCCATGATCAAGACAAATCTGTAGTTATTGGCCTTTTGTACTGTCTTACATTTCTAGTCCTTGCGGCAACTGCAAAAATGGCTTGTGACTGTCGTAAAAAATCTTTCAGATATAACTTTCCTCAGTCCTAAACCCTGAATTGTTTGAAAAGCTAATGATACTTGCTTGTTTTAGATTAATGAAAATGGCAGACATGGAATTAATGAAGTAGGAAAGTTCAAGTCTTTGCAACACATTGCAGCAAGAGTTGCTGCTTATTTGAACAGGAAGCAACACAGGAAATTTATGTGTTGTTTTCATCATGTTTTCACAATTTTAGATGGTCTGATATGAAATACATTGGTTCTGTCAACACTACAGTATCATCTCCATTTTGTATCAATCATGAAAAGGTATTCTCTGTTACAGGTTAATGAGCTGAAAGAGAACCTACGCCGATACTGCAAAGTGGATTTTGAAGTGAAAATTTACCCTGACCAAACCCATGGTTTTGTGCATCGCAAAAGTCAAGATATCAACCCTAAAGATAAACTATACATTGAAGAAGGAAGAAGGGACATGCTTAATTGGCTGGAGAGTTACATGCATGAAATAAAATAATGGCAAGAGCTATGAAGAAATTAACCCCAGGGACTTACTCTTTAAATCTCCTCAATGAATAATGGAATGTTGAGCACATTGCATTAATGATCTGTGTCTTTTTCCAATTGTGCAGACCAGGAGCATCAAACACACTCTCACACATGAATGGCATAGCCACAGAACAAACTGCAGGTAACCATGTCCTCCATGACACCAGTACTCTGTTCACTTCCTGTCTTTCCAGGCACCTTAATACATACTGTTCTCTTTCTGAAACACCAAGCTTAGGTTGACTTTCTGACCCTGCTCCCAGTTCTAACCCAGCCCATCATCAATTACTTGTTACCTGCTGTCCTGCCACTGCCATGTCCTATTCCTGGGCCAACAACATCATTAAGCAAGCAAGCAAGCAAGCAAGCAAGCAAGCAAGCAAGCAAGCAAGCAAGCAAGCAAGCAAGCAAGCAAGCAAGCAAGCAGTAATGAAGCCAGCTAGACATTTTTCTTAAGTGGAACTGGACTGCTGTCAGTGCTTACCCTCAATCCCAAGGGGTAACAGAGAAAGGCTCAAACAGTACCGTTGCAAATCTCAGATTATGGTGCCATGTACAAAAGCCAAACACACCAGTCGTAGTGTCCGCCATGTTACGGGCCATACATGATGGAAACCAATGAATAAACGTTGTTAAATCAATCAGCTAGGGTCCGGGCGTACGCAGAGGAGGTTTTTTTTTGGGGGGGGTATTCAGCATCCTCGACAGTGCCATGCATTCCCATAGACTTGCATACGAATGCATGGTGCTGTCCAGGGTGCTGAATCCCAACCCCCCCCCCCTCCCCACGTATGCCCATGGGTCAGGAAAGCTGACTGTTTTCTCTGCAGCTCATTTATTTCCGCAGCCCTGGAGTCAGATGTTACCAAACAAACTGACATGGTTGTTTTTTCAGATACACTGCAGTCCTTACTGTAGGTAACAATGGCCTAAAAGGCAAACCCTGTGATGCAGACAATGGTGATTTATGTAACTTCTTGTTTGTATGTAAAATCTTAGAACAAAAGAGAAAGCAGTCTTGTAGCCCTTTTAGACTGCCTACTTCTTTTTCATAACCTTTTATATATTCCAACATAGGTCGTCAGACTTTTCGTTTCTCTTCTGCTACAATAAATCAGCACAACTACCTGTTGGATTATTTTTTAACAATGTATTCTTTGACTGTATTGGCTAAATGCTCAAAAGAAGTAATTTCTGTCTTTAGTGCTGATTCTTTTAAACGAATAAAGCTTTAAAATGATAACTTCACTGTCTTGTGAGATTGACTGATGTGTTTTTAAAGCAGGGTTGAATGTGAGAACCATTTTAAGCATTCCTAGATGAGGCCAATGCACTTGTAATTTCTTTCAAAGCTTATCAAAGTAAGGTTAAATGTCTTCTGTACACTTTGAAATGATGCGTGTTCCTATTCTACATCTTTATAAGACCCTAGCACACGTGTGGGTAATCCGTGGCCTGCCAGATATGGTTGGACTTCCAGCACTCCAAGTCAGCAGAGTCAGTAGGGACTCATGGTAATAAGCAACATCTCAGATGTCCAGCAACATCTGGAGGGCTGAATATTTCGATCCCTAATTAACAGTTTCAGTCACTACTTCCTGATGAAAAGTACTAATAAAGCCACAGTGATGTACCATGAAAAAGTATATTGACAATCATAATGGTTTGTCTGAAGGCAGAAGATGTGTTCTTCTAAACTGAGGTGGAGTTTTGTACCTAATAGGTTTAAAAAAAACTACTGAAAGGGTTGCTAAGTTAATCAAAGAGACCTGATGATTATGGTATGTTAACACATCTTTACTGTTCAAACAGGAAATCTTTATGCATCAACTTGCTTTACTGGTAGCAAGCTAACATGGGAGATTTGGGGGATAATTTTTGTCTTATGACTTGACTATGTTCATGTTTCCCTAGTATTGGAATGAGTAGAGTGCATGATTTATGCCAAAATGAGAAACTCTTCTTTGGGGAATTTTGCTATGTGATTTAGCAAAAGATAACATGCCAGCACCCTTTTGATGTGTTTGCATTTCCTGCTAGACATAGTTCACATTTTGCCAAACAGCTGCTCCACATATGTTTTCAGTTCCCACCCACCCCCACTCCCAATGCAGGTTTATACAGTGCTCAAAGGGCTGAAAATGAGCAGCAAATATCAATTATGGCAAAAGCAAAAGAGGTTGATCTAGCCTTAATGTTGATTAGAAAAATGGGACAGTGAACAGAAATAAATCTGACAGGTTAGTTTTTTGTCTAATCCTAACCCCACACTGTCCAACTCTAATAGCAAGAACTAAAGTCTAGTTTTTAAAAAATCATACTTGAATGTAGCTTTAAAATAATTTTTAATATTTTTATTCATGGCAAGACAGGTTGCACTTTACTGTGACAATTGAAAGAATTCCTAATTTTATGTCATGATTAACTTTTAGCATGATAGAAGCCTGTTACAAAAAGTTAATGAAATCCAGAGAACATTCATCTGAATTTTTCAACTTTATTACAGATATATATTACAGATTTATAAATTCAATCATTTATTACACCGATGAACTTGAAAGCAGGCAAGTTGTGTGTTTGTGCATATAAAGATTCAACAAATAATTCGATTTAGAAAAAAACTATCATAAATCAATATTTTTTTCACTTCATCATGAAGTACATCATGAGAAATGGCACAATGGTCTCCATAGCAATTCACAATTTCAGATTACACACAAATGATGCACATAGAGCACTGAGTAATCCAAGCTGATTTGAATATATGCAAATATTACTAAGCCTCAGCATTGAAATTCTACCTGCATCAATATTTTGCTTATGTAAAACCTAACTGCCCCTTTCATAAAGGTCAGAGAATGGTTTTCAAGAATTGCTCTAAACAAGCTTCTGAGCAAGTTTCCTCCTCTCGATTCAATTGTCAAATAATGCAAAACCAGGTGAGAACAGAATAAATGAAGATTGTAATTTCAAAACAATGGCTGAGAGCTTAGTTCCACAGAAGCCATACCAAAGTTCGACTAGACCAGCAAAGGGAAATACCAGGTTAATCCCTAGTATTTATGTAGTATTTCCACCAAGTAACAGCAGGACCAATCACATTAAAACCACAATGCAGTACATGGAAACTGTGAAATACTGAAAGTGAATGTACTCTCTCTGCACATGTGGACCCTGACGCAGAGTTCTTATGCAAGATTTTTTTTTCTAGTGAGAACCAATTCCAGTAGAATCTTTTCACCATATGCAGATGTGAAAATCCTTAATAGAATAAGACACGAGTGTAAAAATGCCTCTGAATTGTGCTTTATGGGCTCTACATCCACATGGACTCTAGCTGATCCATTCTGCATTAATATCTTTGTTTGCTTATCTGTACATAGTAGTCTCGTCTGTTCATAAGCTCTACCAGCAACATTTATTGATGAACAACTATATGCACTGGGTAAAAACTGCAGTATTTATTAAGAAGGGCCGTCAGAACCGTGTGGGGTGCAAACCTCCAACCTGTCTCTCGGAGTGTGCAAAACAGGTATAGCTTTACTACATGTATCGAAACATCCTTTGGGATGTTTGGAAAAGGCACCATTGGGCTCAATTGTAGGCATTTTGGTGAATCTTACCAAATAATCATTCATCCTTGCTCTACAAAATGAAATGCCGCCTTTCCTTCAATGACATGTGTCCAGATGAATGCTACCCCGTCACAAAATAGTTAAAATAGTTTGTGAACACAGACACAGTAGATAAACTTATTATCCAAGTGCAGAATAATAGGGGTAAATATAATACATACCACTTTATTTAACCCCATGCCTCTGTGTATAGCACCTTAAAAATTCTAGTACCAGGATGACAGATTTCTCCCCTTGTCATGTTCAAACTTCTCGCCATATAGAAGCTTATTCCAGGTCAGCTCCCACTTTTTAAGCCATAATGCACCAAGAATGCACATGTGCACACATTCGCAAGCTAAACATACCTACTCCAGGTTGATTCAAGACTTATGCAGCACACTGATAAAATGATAATTGTTTAAGGAAAGCCTGGAAGCCAACTGAATCAAACAAATATGATAGACTAAGGAATGGCATAATACATCATCGTTCCTTGAGACATCTTCAGCAAGGAGTATCAACTCTAACACTCTTAAAACTGGATATTGGCATCAGAATCTGCCAAAGAGAAGATGAACCAGGATGATGTATACAAGTGAAACCTGAAAAATTAGAATACGGTGCAGAAGCTCATTTCTTTTAGTAATGCAACTTGAAAGGTGAAACTAATATATGAGATAGACTCATGGCATGCAAAGCAAGATAGTTCAAGCCGTGATTCATCATAATTCTGATGATTAGGGCTTAGAGCTCATGAAAACTCCAAATCCACAATCTCAAATAATGAATATTGTGAAAAGGTGCAAGATTCTAGACTCCAAGTGTCCCACTCTGTCCATGTAATGGGTCTATCTCACATATTAATTTCACCTTTTAAGTTGCATGACTGAAATAAATGAACTGCTGCAAAATATTCTAATTTTTCAAGTTTCACCAGTAACATGTCTGCATCTTACAACATGAAATTAACAGGCCCAAGAAACAGAAATTCTGTTAGCGGAGAGATTTTTTAAAAATTTAATTCTAAATTCAACCACTATAATTAATGGCTGCTGCTTGACACAATTTCTTCTTGACTTAAAATGCAGTTTAAGTTTAATCACCAAAAGCGAAGCATACATCTACATGGCATCTTAAATAAATAGTAAGAGAGGAATCTATTTTCATTTTGTTACAAAAGGAAGTCTACAAACACCTGCTTGTCAATATGTAGCTTTGGAAATAAGACAGAAAGGGCAAATGAAGTCTAGAAATGGTGATTCGCCAGGTCTACTGCTGACAGAGTTAAGTATGCTGTGGATTATCTCCCAGTTATTTTGAGCATTCTTCTATAAGAGTTGAACTTTTTGTTCTCACTTTCCTAATAATAACTGGATTATACATTCCCTTCAGCAACATTTTGATGACATTAGTCCTGGCCTCAAGATTTCCTCTGCAACCTGAAATGGAGAGGCTACTTGACAGAGAAAATCAGTGCCCTAAATCACTCTTGGAGAGGCGGAAAATGTCAACTGCTCTCCTTTCAGCACAGTAAAAGACTGTGGGTTAGGAGGAGAGAGATGGGAAAGGTACCGTGAGTGCAGTCCAATTCTTCCCTTACGGTAACTATAATCATAGGAGCGGATCAACTGAATAACTGATTTATCATGTATAAACCTAGTCTTGCACCAAGACACGTGAATGACCCTGATGAGAAGGAAGCCACTTTTTTTTATATAGTGTAATGGATTAGATACCATTTCTTAATATTTTGTAGTTATGAACTACACAAAGATTCACATCAAAAGCTGGATATGGATGCACATATACAGCTGTCACCACATTCTTTTAAAAAATACACCCATCCACCCCACACCGTTTTTCACAACTGTGTGATGAATAACTTATTTCCGTCCATCGTGTCCATAATGAACTCTAAACAGAACCCTAGGTGGATAAAAATCATCCTAAATACACCAACAGTTTCACATTCACTTTTTAACTGTGTAATTTCATGTCCACCTCCTCAATCCTGCACATCAAAGTAGTCGATTATTGGCTCCTCTTTGAATCCTCTCTCTGTGCTGCTACTCCCATGCCTGTAAATAACACAATGAATTAGAAAGGAAACAAACAGAGAAACAAACATGCTGACGTTTTATGTGAAAAACCAAAGCTTATTTTATCTAGACATTTGCATTCCTGGGGATGTGGGAGCATTCCTGACTGGCCCAACAGAACATTTTGGTTAGAAAATAGGGAACACACCAATGAGTGGGTTCTTTGCAACTGCCAGACTAGGCCGCAAACCCACTTCTCTGTTTGTCATCAGGCGGAGAGACCTTCTTTCAACACGCATTTCAGTAGTAAGTTATCTCAAAGATGTTAATTTTTACTTAGTTATTTATTTGTTCTTGAACTGTTCTTAAATTTTATATTTTTAATTTAATATGTTTAATTGTTTTTAAAATAAGATGTGTATATAGTGTTTTTAAATCTGTTTTTTTAATGTTTTGCATTCCCTGTGGGGAGAAATATGGTAAACAAACAAATAAAGAAAAGTTTTACAAAGCCAAGCTGCTCTGTAATGCAGAGCTATGCTTGCTTATACCAGTGGTAGGCAACCTGTGGCTCTCCAGATGTTTTGGACAGCAACTCCCAGAAGCCCTCTCCAGCAGAGCTAGTGGAGAAGGCTTCTGGGAGTTTGAGTCCTAAACATCTGGAGAGCCACAGGTTGCCTACCACTGGCTTATACCATTGCCCAATTTAGAGTGAAGGCCCTTTAATACGTTCAGCATAAACAGTTCTCCTTTTGCTCGTCTGATTCACTGTTTGCCCACCTTCCTTATGTCCCACAACTGTCTCAGCATGAGGTCCTGGCTCTTACTAATGATTTCTTCATTTAGTTGAAAGAGAGAGCAGTGATTGGGGGATTTCTCAGGTACTTTTTTTTTCAGGAAGGCAGCGTTTCAAACAATATTTCCTTTTACTACTGAATGAATCCTACTGTATCTTTCATATTGAATGAACTGGGATGCTCATGCTGTGTCAAATTTGTTTCTCCCACCTGTGCATTCCATCTTTTTCTTATGGAATCAAATTAAATACTACACTAAGTGAGAAGGTTCTATGGTGGGTTGGCAGCTCCAGGTGAAAGAGGCAGGCAACTAGAACTTCAACATATCTGAAACTGTGATTCAGTTCAATCTTCTGTGAGAAAATTGGGGGCTCTGCTAATACTACCTTGTCTCTCTGCCTCAAACACCCACTATTTAACAAATGCAGTTGCCTTGTTCAATCCTATTGTAAAAGAGGGCGTTGGGGACAGGTCTACAAATGTTAACTCCTCATATACTGCTTTTAGTCAAGAAGAGCTGAAGAAGTCTTGAAGAATGAAATATATCAGTTCTTAGGGGAGCAATCTAACTTAAGGTGGTAGCTAATGCCATGTTTGGGGTTCTCCTAGATGGGCGGCATAGAAATCCAATAAATAAATAAATAAATAAATAAATAAATAAATAAATAAAAATCTGTTCAATATTTTACTCTTAATTTATACTTGAGAAGATGTAGTATACAATACTGTATGCTTGGGACAAAATTAACAGAACTGAAAAATAAAACTCAATCAGAACACTACAAGTTTGCAGAAAAACATGTACAAGCACTTATATAGTCTGGGTCCCACAGGGACCTCGTCTATAAGGCTAGTTCATTAGAAAAGCAGCAAGTTCCCAAAGGCGACATGTTCACACAGGCCAGCCAGGGAACGTGCCTCTGAATGTATCCACAGCCAAAGGGAGAGAAAACACAGATAAAAATAGACCCTGCCAACACAAATATTTTAAAGTGTTTACATACTTCTCTGATTGTTTGTGATGAGGAATAGGTGGTGGGGGTCTAGTCTGCCTCTCCTTGGTAAGCAGCGAAGTCAGAGTAACTGTTGGGCAAACTGATTTCCCTCTGGAGAAAGAAAATCAAAGTATCAATAAAGCTTGTCAACCAACGGCAGCATGGCTGTAGCTACATGGTACTCTTTTTTTTTTGTTTCCTCACATTTTGATATAAGACAGTTTTGAAGGTAAGGGGGAATGTCTTAATTGCATACTTTTCTTTTCAGGCAAGAAATGGGAATTATAATGCTTATATTTTTCAAAGTGCCTAAAATGCTATCCATCATATTGCAGTTAAATCCGTCATACTGCAGTACTATGGTACTAAGGACTTTCACCAAATAAAATGTAGTGACAAGTGCCACAAAATGCCGTATCTGAAGAAACAGAAGTTTGATTAATAAAATAGCAGACAACTCCAAAGTGCACAACAACATTGACTAGGGTGGGGTTGTGTTCCCACTAATGGGCTGAAATCCTGTTGTGTAACTTATGCCAGAGGAAGGTTAATGAGATCATCAGTCAATGAGATCATCAGCATTTTTCAGTAACTCAAAGCTTCCTGCTTTTACAATTCATTTTAATCCCTTTTCTCAGGGGGCGAGGAAAGACGTCTAATGGCTGAAAATCTCCCTCTGCTGATAACATCATGCAGTTGTGGCTATTTCTGAGAACTAAAATTCTTCCTCCCACTCCACACCTTTTACCACTTCCAAACAATAGAAGGTAACACAGGAGCTGAAAAGAGTTGAGACATAAAATTATTAAAATTCCCCCCCTGCTGGTGAAATCGTCACCCTTGCATTGGCACAAGCTATGTATCAGAATTTTAGCTTTTGTCATGATTCTTAGATGGAAAATATACTTAGTACCAACAATTACATATAAAAAATATATGAACTGAATCAGATGATGACCCCCTTAACACAAATGTGCATGGCATCTGGAACATGTAAATATAACAATCAAATCGAGTTTAATACAGCAAATACAAGTATTATAGCACTAATTGATACGTCTGGCACTTATAACAAGAAAATGGAACAACATACTTCACCGCACTGATAACAACATTGCGCTTTGGTTCGTTATCATAGCTCACACTCTCAATGCCATAAGCCTGCGCAAGCTCATGGATGATTCGGCGGTGTTCTCTGTTCATGGGGGGGAAGCAGTGACTTTTCTTTGTATGCTTGCTCTGAATCAGAAGGGAAAAATTACCTTTAGGAAGACGGGTGAAGATTAAAGTATGCCATTTCTATCCGGTATTTAGTATCTCCTAGGGAAATACATATGTCTAGAGTACGGATGCCCAATAGGTAGATCGCGATCTACCAGTAGATCACGAAGGTAGTCTGGGTAGATCGCAGGCAGGCTCTTACCGCTCTCCCTGGGCAGCAGAGGAGCCTCAGCCACTGTATTGCTGCCCCCAGCCTCTTCCCCCTCCAACTGGGCAGCGGAGGAGGGCCCATGGCTATTGTGCCGCCACCCCTAGCAACTTTCTCCCCAGCAGGGGCAGAGGAGGAGGGTCTTCAGCCACTGCACCGTGCAGCCCCATGGGGCAATGGAGGGCATTTTTATAACAGGTAGATCATTTTGACTTTGTCATTTTAAAAGTAGCTCGCATGCTGAAAAAGTGTGGGCACCCCTGGTCTAGAGCCTGACTGTGCGGAATCATAGAAGATCCAAAAGCAGGACATTTAC
>JAIOUR010138164.1:0-10273 GCA_020711275.1 Calotes versicolor
GGCAAATTTTCATAATCACTAGCAGAACACTGAGTTTTGGTGTGTGTGTGTGTGTGTGTGTGTGTGTGTGTGTGTGTGTGTGAATAGTCCATCTTATGCCCCTCCCTTTATAGCTCTGGTTTATTATGCTCCATTCTGAGGTTATGACATAATAGCTATGCAAAATAAGGCCTCTCTTTCTTTTTTCCTTTCTCTCTCTCTGAGTTTAAAGTCTTCTAAGCCAAGGTTAACAATCTATATTTATGAGTGGTAGCCAGCTGCCTCAATATTTTCACATGTGTTTGTTAATGAACGGTAACCTACAGGTCAGGTTATTATGTAAATAACCATTGTCAAGGGTAAAGGTGAAGAACCCGGTAATGAGTTGTGTTTCTCCATTTCTATCCCAGACCTATAATGAATATGGGATATCACCATTTATGAGGATTTCTTTTTTTCCTTCCGCTTTTTTTTTTTAAACCCTTCTCATTGATTGGAAAGAGCAGGGGAACTAAATCTGTAATTAAGTTTAAACTCTGGTTTTTCTTACCCCTGTAGAGCACCCAAAGCAAGTTTTCTCCTTCCTCAGCTGGAATTAGTTGCATATAATCGGGTGTCCAAGATTTGGGCAAAGTCCGCCCACCCCTCCCCCTCCCTTAAGTCTCCTGGCTGGTTGGCTGCGCAGAATCTAATCGTTTCTTTTTAAGTTTCTGCAGCTTTCGCTTCGGATGCCCACACATCAACAGCCTGCATCTTTGCAGATAATACTGAACTGTGAAGCGCAGCCGGCAAGGCATCTAACAGGCTTTTCCATTAGGAAGGTTAACAGCAAGCCTTGCCTATGCCAGATTACTGACAAAGTGTGAACAGAAGGTGTAGCCTCGTCACATATGCTTTTTAATATCATCTCACAATGGATGGGGATTGCGGGGGAGGGGGGGGGGTTCTGGCTTGAGCTGCCAGATACCTGATTCCTTGCATCCTCATTGTTGCAAAGCCCGCTGCCACCGTCTTGCTCAGCTGATTAGAAATTCAGCTGCAAGCAGCCTAAGCATAACCCAGATACCGACGGTGCACACAGGGCCACGTCATTATCAGTATTAAAGGGGAGATTCGAAAGTGCATTCCATGTTCAGCATGAAGGCTGCACTCCAAAGGTAGGGCTTAATCGCAGGACACAGTTTGAGATGAGATGAAATTCCAGTCCGTCAGCTGATATGCTTCCCTCTGCCCTCCATGCGCAGGGGGAACACAAACAATAACCTACCTGGCTTGGACTGAATCAACCCATTGAGTCATTATACCTGATTGCCACCAATACACCTTTTCTCTTCCCTCAGTTCATTCCTTCTCTAGAGTCCATGGCAGCTAACACTACATCCTGTGGCAGAAATAAGTCTACGGGACACCTTATACCTTCTCTCTATCCTCCTCACACTATTGCTAATCTGTTTCCCTGAGTGATACTCAATGCTGCCAGCATGAGAGGGGAGTAGGGAGGCGGAGTCCACCACTAAGTCATCCATGTTGGTTTTGATCACATTCCCTCTTAGTTTTGCATTTTCAGACTAGACCGCATTTCCCTTCACTCCTGGTGAAAGGGTTCAAAATAGGTTGCCCTTTTCTGTACCAAAATTTGGGCATGCCATTCCCTTGCTGTATTCTATCTCTTCCCTGTTCCCAAACCTCACAGGAGGCGACCAGCACTGCCTGTGCAATACCGTAGTGCAGGGGTGCCCCAAAGGTAGATCTCCAGGTGTTTTTTGTCCTCCAACTCCCAGGAGCCCTTGCCAGCACAGCTAGTGCTGAAGCAGCACGGCGAGTGCTGAAGGTTTCTGGGAGTTGTAGGCCAAAAACATCTGGAGATCTACGGTACCTTTGGGCACCCCTTCTGTAGTGATTGTGCTCGGCTGTCCTCTTTCCTGCCCCATTCCCACTAATCCTTATTCCGGAATCGGATTTGATAATTAATTGTGGCTGGATACTGAGTTGACGTTTTCACAGAGCTTCCTTGAAGCTTACAAGGAAGAAAGCAGGGCATCGCCTATACTTCATCCCCTCTGAGGTCCAGGGCTTTAGGTACACATTGTCGGCATTACAAATACTCAAGAATTTTCTCATCCTTAATGGAAAAAGGATGTCTCGACAAACTGAGGCATCCCACTGGAAATAAAATAATGTTCCAGCCCTGCAAGATTTTGCAATCATTTGTCAACATTATTGAATCAGCACAACATGGGGGTGGGGGGAGCAAGGTCCTTTTAATACAAAGGCTAGAATATTATTGCACTGTGTGGTTGTGCATGGATAATCACATAAGGATCCCAGCCGTTGTGGCAGGTGGCGAGAAAGAATGAATGTTAGTGTATGAAACATCCCTTAGCGAACAGAAGAGCCTCTTTTTCTACATCTCTTGAGTGGAGGTGAAGCTACTCTGACTCCTACTTGGAGCCTTTCTCTCTATTTAACATTCTAATGGGCTCAGGGGAATGGCCCAAGGCATCCTATTCCTTAACTCTAAAGATGTGTCCAGCCCTAAAGAACTGTTGTTTTTGCATTTGGCTTGGACTTGTGTGTGTCATGCCTGCCACATGTACCCGGACTTGCACAACAATGGCTCTTTGGCTTTCTAACGGAGATGAGCACCATCCCCTAGAATCGGATGTGCGGGGGTGACTTCATGTTGACTTTACCTGGACTTGTATACACTAAAATTCTAATGAAAAGCAGCATGGGTCCTCCCAGCCTGTAATCTTTCCTCCCCTTGCTCTAGAGCAGTGGTTTCCAACCTTATGTAACCCAGGAGTTCTTAGACTGCAACTCCCATATCTCCTGGCCAGCACAGCTAGTGGCGAAGGCTTCTGGGAGCTTTAGTCCAAGAACATCTCAGGACCCCAGGTTGGGCACCACTGCTTTGGAACCTTCCCAAGTCCAGGAACCTGCTGGGTCGGCATTTCCTGTCAGAATGCTGCACCTCCGCCCTCTTCTTGTACGCCAGGCAGCAAACCTTCTGAGTGCCTCTTTATTTTTTGAGAATTTTGTTCTAGCAACAGAACAAGGTTAGACGAGTGTTCGCGGGGCACCTGCATTACATCTAATGGAGCCATTGAGGTGATTTATTGTTTGCAGAGGGGGCAAGATGGAGGACGTTTGCATGAACTGCATGCGCCAGGCTTATTTTAGCCATTTGAATAATGTGCTGTTGCCACCAGGGTGTCTCAGCAAACGAGCGCTCATGTCTCCCAGGCTTTCTGGCTCCAATAAACGCAAAGTATGAATGATGGCCTGCCTTGCTCAGCCTCTGCTTTTTGCTTTTATGATTGAGAAATAGTTGTTGAAATTGTCAATAACAATAAATAAAATCAACCTGCCTTGTTATATTGGGAAGGTGGGTGAGGTGGGGGGTGGGAGATAAGCCCTCTCTTTGCTGACATACTGTTTTGTTCTATTTGACAGCATCTGTGTGGCAAAACATCCATACAGTCATACGAAATGGAGAGTGTCCAGAGAGCTGGAGGAGGATAGTGCTACTTTTTCATCTTTTATGTGGACAGAGCCTCCTCCCTCATACTGACCATGCTGGAATCAGAGGCAGGCTTTTAAAAACCAAACAAATCAAACTGTAACTATCTTGTATACAAGGGTCCTTGCCTGTCACCAAAAGATCTAACTTAACAGCAGTCATGTTCTTTCTGTTTCTGGCAGGAAGGAATGGTGTGTGTGACAGTTTGTGTGTGTGTGTGGTATAATTGAGAATCTAATTCTAGTCTTTTCAGGAGAATTAGGCTGGTCAGAGCTGTTTTGCTACCTGAGGTCAGGCCAGCATGGAAGTCTACCAGTACCATTGAAAGTGTGATAGAGGAAAAACTCAGATTGGATCACGAACTTGTGACTTGTAGAGCTAATTTGGAAAGCACGTCAGAAGACGCTAATTCAAGGTAAGCTCCACAGGTCACATGTTCATGATTTTGTTCTCAGTGTAAAGCTCATCCATATAACTTAATCAACTACACAAAGCATTCTGTCTTACAAAGACTGAGTCCAATCGAGCAAGAAATAAAGACAAATACAACAGCCAAAGAGCTTCTTACCTTCAAAGTTTCCTACAGCTGACAAGGTTTTTCACTTTGTGATGTGGTTTTACAGTTCCTGTTGGAGCAAGCAATCTCCAATGATGACACTATTATTCATCAGAGCCAAACATGCCTTTCCTTTCTATTGTGTGGCCCCAGTCAGATCTCTGTCCTGACTGTGTCATTTACTTTTGCTTGCTCCATCTCTTACTGTTCTTGGATGTCTGTGTCCAAATGGTCTCATTTTGGCCCATGTGATCTGGTATATAACACAGTCTCTGTTCTTGATCAAGCTTGATTGTTTATGACTTTGCTGAAATCCTTTTATTAACTTTTATCTCCTGCCTCCATTCCTGGGACCAAATTTCCTCACCTTATACAGTATATGCTGAGGTTTTTCTTGCAGCATTTTTTGCAGCCTTGTGTAGATAATAAGAAACTATGGGTTCCCCTGAAACAAAAAAATAAGTGCCCCCTTAAACAATTGTTCTAATGTGTAACTTGTATTGTGAACAAGAAGCTACTGTTAGAACAGCATATGGAGGGAAAGAATGATTTCCTATAGGAAAAGGTGTCAAACAAGGGAGCATTTTATCCCCTTATCTTTTCAACCTGTATACAGAAAATATCATACCAAAAGCCAGACCAGATGAAGGGGGAGTGAAAATTGGTGGAAGGAACATCAATAATTTAAGACAGGGGTGTCCAATGGGTAGATCACGATCTACCAGTAGATCGCAAAGGTAGTGTGGGTAGATCGCTGGTTTCCCCATGCAGCCCCTCCCTTTCTCTCTTTTTTCTTCCTGGTTTTTTTCTTTCCCAGCAAAACCAGACACAGCTCACCTGCCTTCAAGTAATCCCACTGGCTCAAATTATTGGACAACCTTGGATATTTTTCTATGATTGTTCTTAGTATTTTCAATAACTGCTTTCAGGCAAAGTTAATGACAAAAATGTACAGAGTTGTATTGAGCAATGTGGGTTCATGCAGTTGTGCAAGGTGCATCAACATATATTGTACAAATAAAGAATACTTAATATATTTATAAATAAATAAATATATGTTTTGGAGTGCCAAGCAGTGCTGGGGAGTGGGTGGTCTTTAACCAATTATAAGGAGAATCACCCACTCCTGGGGGCTTTCCAGTTTCCACATATCCCGGTTGCAGCACCTCAAACGCTGCACCAATACATTCTCTTGTAGCAACCACGTGACCTTTGCTGCAGTTTAACAGTCCTCATGTCTATGGTAGAAAGGGGGGAAGGTTTGAGGCAAGGGGGAATTGTGTTCTTTCTGCACTTTGAGCTGCTGTTGCTGCTTCCTCCCCACTGTTTCTCCTCAGGATCTGGCTCCAACCCTTGGGGCACCCAGCAGATCTATAAACCCAGACTCCCTCCTTGGACCAACACCCACCCACCCATCCACCCCTCCTAATGTGAGACATTTGAGGTGGAGAGTTCCGGGGGGGGGGGAAGCCCCACCACGTTCCACTTGTTCTCATGCAGGAGGAGGCTGCTAAGTATTTTTAGTGATAAAAATACACTACTTGCGGCTCTCCAGCAAATCACATGTCAAGTTTGTTTTTAAAGTGTTTTTGGAGAGGAGATTGAAATCACAATACAAAGGAGGAGAACATTTTTACTATCTCCCGAGCTGGTCAATGGAAAACCCGGCTTGGGGGCAGAGACTTGAGTTTTTTCCAAACAAATGTGGCCACCCATGATGCGGCCGCCCGTGCGGATTCCGATTGCTGAACCACTGCTTTTGCTGCAAAGATCTGCAGCAACGAGGATGTGTGGTAAGCCCTCTGGAGATTTTAGAATGCAAATATTATTATTCTTCTCAAACGATGGAGGACTTAAGCTAAAGGCAATGTGCGCTGTGTTTCCTTTCAGCTGCTCCAGCAGCCAATTCACCTAGGTATAAGGTAATGCAAAGACTTGTGTTGTTGTTCCCAGCAAGGGTTTGTGTTTTTAAATTCCCTTTTTTCCCCTGTTTGATCTAACTTAGTTCATTTATTATGTTGGAGAGTACAACCGCAGCAGCACTGCAGAAACATTAACTTGTGGATGCAGCCTTGGAGACTCAGAACAATTATCTACACACATTTCTCTACCTCCATAAAGGGACCACATCCATGCTTCTTGCTAAGAAAGTAAGAAAGCTTGGGTTTATTTCAGAGAGGGACTTGGGATCGGAAAGGTGATAAAGGTCCTAGTACTGGCTAATGAATTTGGAGCTACCAGATGCCATGGCGGTGCCTTTCTTCTCTACAGAAACAAAGGCAATGCATCTTCTCTATAAAATACAGATGTGTGACAGAAAGAGGTGATCTGAGCAATCCTAGGAATAGCAATCTAAATTCAGAGGAAGATCAGCACAGGAGAGAGCACGTAAGGGGCAGTCAAAGAAACTTCAGAAGGTCTCCTCTACTCATCCCCATCCAAAGACATCTTCTTAAGTGTCCTCTGAGTTACACCCAAACACTAGCAGCATACTAAAGAGCATATTACTAATGTTACATTTGTGAGTGATTATTGATAGGTGTCTGCCCCAGTTGGCTAGCTCAGAATTGGTATCCTTGAGTCTAGCTCTCCTTTCTTTGTTCGCACTTTTCTTCTTGTGTTGGTGAAAATCCCACTGCCTGCTGGCCTTTGTACTCCTTGCTAGAAGGTTACCTCTGAAGAGAAGTTTAATCCACCCTTCTTCTTGGACATACACCTTAACATGGGAGGTGTTCCAGTCCCCTAATCCTTCTGGTTGCCCTCCTCTGCACTTTTTCCATTTCCACTATATCCTTCTGGAGGTATGGTGACCAGAACTGCACACAATATTCCAGATGGGGCCTCACTATAGATTTATAAAGAGGCATAATGACACTTGCTGATTTATTTTCTATACCCTTCCTAATAATCCCTAGCATTGCTTTTTTCACCACTGTGGCACACTGGATTGACACTTTCATTGAGCTGTCCATCAGGACACCAAGATCCCTTTCCTGGTTTGTTGCAGACAGTTCAGATCCCATCAGTTTATAAATGTGATTGGGTTTTTTGCCCCAACATGCATCACTCTGCACTTACTAATGTTGAAACTCATTTGCCACTGGTTTGCCCACTCCTCCAGTCTTGAGAGATCCTTCTGGAGCTCCTCACAATCTCTCTCCGTTTTTACTACCCTATATAATTTAGTGTCATCAGCAAATGTGGCTACCTTGCTATTTACTCCTACTTCCAGATCATTTACAAAGAGATTGAAGAGCAAGGGTCCCAGTAAGGGTAGGGTAGCTGAGAAACAGAAGCTTGTGAGGTCACTCATTCATAGGGTTGCCATAAGTCAGAAGTTACTGGACAGCACATAACAATATCCCTAACACTGATGAGCTGTATAGTTCCTATCTTCAACCATAGCTATTTGTGCTTCTCTCATTTGCAGGAATCTCCCTCCTCTCCCGCCTCGAGTTCTGAAAATAGTCAGGGACTCAGACAAGAACTGGGTCATGGTGTCACCAGTTTTTGTCTTGCTCAGTAGGGCTTCACTCCCAAAAGGCTGATGTTATTTTAAAAAAATCATCCTGTTTGTCTTCTCAATGGCTTTGCTTATGTGGGTCACTAGTGATTAGTGTTCTTGGTTCCACTCAGTAAATCTCTAATATGCATCTGTCTCAAGGTGAGAGGTGTTTGAAAATGTACATTTTGGAAGAGCCTGTGTTGGCAGCTTCTGCATCAGCAACTTGCAAAACATGGGGCGATGCTTAAAAGTTGCAAAGGCCACCTGTGGCAGATTAATGTCGGTTCTCATTTCATCCCCTGGAGAATTTTCCACACATTGCACCCTAAGGGGGTGCATTGACATTCATAGCTTCTCCAGGGGGAAAAAACATATGGAGGCTCCACAGGGACAAACTTCATGATCTGAATTAGCAATCAGGATGTGTCTCGAGGCTCAGCTGTGGAAAGACTTGCAGATAACAAGACTTCATGCTTCTGCAATTCTCATTTTAATCTGCCTGTTACTAAATATGGTTTCGCTGTCACTCAAATCTACCAAAAAAAAAAAAAAAGTCTTAAGGAGCATCTTACTCATCTGTCTTCCTGGGGTGCCCCAGTTTAGGGGGCTATAATGTGGAAAGTGATCAGTAATTCAAGGTCCTCCTCGCTCCATGCAGAAATTAGCATAACATTATGTCCTTTCCGGTTTATGCAAAACTCGAGATGGTCTGTTTTGCCATGATTTGTGCCAGCCACGAGCTGAAATCAAAAGCATCCCCTCCCACATAATGGAGTGTAGAGAATGTCCCCCTTTATTTCTGTTTGTATTTTGTCCTGGGATGAGGAAGGTCAAAAGGACAGAATGAGCATCGCAGTAGTCTTGTCACCCATGGTAATGGGGGTGGGCGGGGTGGGAACGAGACATAGGAGCAGAGTGAGGATGCTCAGCCATAGGCAAGACAAACAGTCCTGGTTTTGTTCTCTCTTCAGGGTAGAGTGGCTATTTACATATGCAACCCCCCCCCCAAAGGATATTAATCATGAAAAAAGGGGAGGACATTGATTTGTCTAAAAGCACATGCCCTTGCTAGGACCAACTTAGGGATAATTTCTATAATTTAGTGAGAGTCCTTGTTATGACCAAGTTAGTGATAATTTCTATAATGCACAGCCTATCTCATCTGAGTAGGAAGACAATAGTCGAGATCATGTTGATTGGTGAGTAGTAAGTCACACTAGAGTAGGCCCATTGAGTTGGAGATTGGACGAGTCCATCTCTTCTTAAGCTCCATTAATTCAAATGGGCCTTCTCTACTTGCAACTTAATTTAGCATGGGAATGGCCCCTAGAGTAGGGCCATTTCAATCAATGGAATGTATGGAGGAGTTGACTCGATGAATCCCCCCGATCAAAATTTAAAGAGTGTATTAAAAGAAGAAGATATATTGGAGTTAGAGAAACCTATCAAAGAGGGAGAAATTGAAGAAGTAATTACTAATTGAAAAATGGGAAGACCCCTGGAGTGGATGGATTAGGATCAGAATTTTATAAGATATTTAGACCAATGATAATCCCAAAATTAATACTAATGTATAATGAAATATTGGAAGGTGGGAAAGCCCCAATGTCTTGGAAACATTCATTAATAACATTGATTCCAAAACCCAATAAAGATTTAACAGAATTTGGATCTTATAGACCAATCTCATTAATAAATCAAGATGCAGAAAAGTTTACTTCGATATTAGCAAACAGGATAAATGGGTTTATTGATAAATTCATCCCCATTCTCAAGTTTGTAAAGCACTCACTCTGTTTTGAAGGCCCTATTCCTTTTATCTTTCCATATTATCAGTCTATAGAACACTCTGGGCTGGCTGACATCATTTTGCTCCTGACACTAAATAGCAAATGGTGCCACCATAGCTGATTGAAAAGAATCTTCACAGTACTCTAAGCACTCTGTCAATTAAACACAATTAGCTGTACCAAGAAACCTAAACACCAGCAGAATTTCAGCCACTTATGAGTAATTTGAAGGCTGGCGGGTTAAACACAAAAATAAGCTGCTAGCTTTCGAGTTAAACACTAAAGCTGCAATTGAAGAAAAATACAAAGATGGTATTTATACTTCTTTATGTTACCGAACAGCATATTTATACCCTGCTTGATTATTTATGCATGTATTTTGACATCAATGCCTACAAATTCAGAATAGGAGGAACCCCTCCCCTCCACATGGTACCATACATCATTAATTCATACAGTTTAGTCCTACGGAGAAGGTGTGGTTGATACCAGATGAGATGGGTTTAGAGCAGGCATCTCAAACATGCAGCTCTCCACATGTTCTTGAACTGCAGCTCCCAGAAGCCCTTGCCAGCACAGCTAGTGGTGAAGACTCCTGGGAGTTGCAGTTCAAGAACATCTGGAGGGCCACATGTTTGAGATGCCTGGCTTAGAGGGACTGGGCCAAACCCATGGAGGACACAAGGCTAAATGGAGGATTCATTGAGAATCATGAGAGACTGGACAGCAGAAGGGAGGGGGGGCTGTCGCTTTTCTTTTGACTTTCAACCTCTCAGGACGGAATCCGAAAGAGGATTTTTTCAGATGAGCTCTAATTCCCCGGCCCAAATTTGAGCCTTCAATGGCTATAAGTGAGTAAAGCATAATTTGAGGTGGAGAAACAGGGCTGGGTAACAACATCAGGCTGGATGGCTCAGTGG
>JAIOUR010138720.1:0-15763 GCA_020711275.1 Calotes versicolor
CCCTGTGCCATTGGCAGGAAAGGTTTTACACTACATCTTCATTTTACTTTGCTACATATGAAAAAAAATGGAACCATTCACTTATATGGGAAGAAATAAAGAAATGCACTGAAGAATAATGTGGGGTAGAAACAACCTTTTCACGCTCCCTTTGTGAGAATAAGATAGAGGCTTTATCAGCAGCGGCTTTACCCTCAGCAGCATATTTTGTGTCGTATGCTGCAACAAAAACTATTATAAGGTAGCTTTTCTTGGCATAATTCCTGGTTAGAGTAGAGCGTAGTTAATTCATTTCATTCAGTGAAGATTTTTGCCATGCTGGATTGAGAAACAACTCAGCAGTTCATACTTGAAGTCTCTTTTCATGTTACTTCTCAACCTTCCTGCAGTATCATATATTCCAGGCCTTAGATATGCAAGATCAGTTTTTTTCAGAAGCTGATTTTGAAGACCTAAACGACTTGTGTTTTACAGCATTGTCCAGCCAGGTATTAAGAAATGGATTTGCTGAGGAAAAATAATGTTGTCACTTATATTCCAAGAATGCAAGGCATGAAGTTAAAAAAGATGTAAGGCAAATTCAGATCATATTTTATATCTCCACTGCTATTATTTGTGAGAATTCTGGCGTTAGCTGATTAAATGATTTATTGGCTCAACTGCTAAACTTGCAGAGCATGTTTAGGAGCATTTCACTCTCTGAAAGGTTGGCACATTCTAGTGACAGATTAGATTGTATATTCTTCATAAAAGGTTGAGCAAACACCATTGGGAAGATAGAACTATTGAAGTTTATGTAGCTGATGCATGAGAAATAGGGTTTGAGTCCAGATATAATGGATATTTGGTTTGTATGCATGTGAATGGGAATGAATGAGAGACTGAGGATGAATAGTCGGAAAATGGTTATATGTAAAGTCTGCATCCAGTTTATTATCTCCTCCCAGTATACATAGCATATATAACAGCAGAAATTATTACAGAGTGATTCTGACAATCATATTCTGCTTGCATTGCTATTGTCAAGAGTCTGAGTGGGAGAAAAAGTTGTTTGCTTTATTAGCGACTAGGCCACTTCTGCTACTTGGCATCAATCTTGAGCACCCTCTGCTGTCTGATTTAGGCTATGGCAGCCTGTGTAGCAATTATTAAAAATAATACTTTGACGAATGGCATGTAGTTTTGTGAGGTAGTACAATGCATATTTTAATACAGCAGCAAACATTGCAAGATATATTAAGGAATTGGGGTATTGAAGCAGAGTGCATCATTTCTTACACCAGCTTTTTAAAAATCTACTTGTCCTTTTAAGACTCAACTACATAATTACAGTACCTGGCAGTCAAAATTATGTAGGCATAGATTTCAAATAATTCCTGCCAACCTGTTTCTTAATGCTATCAACCTGTGTATCATTCAAAGTAACAGTGCTGTGCTAATTTGTACTTTCTCCCTAAAACTGTGAAGAGGCTGTTCACATATATATATGCAGTATTTTCCTGCAAACAAAATATGTCGTATTAGTACATGTTTCATTTTAACAATACAGAGCTAATAAAATAGTACTGCAATATCATTTTGCTCTTAAGTAAATTATTGTTTAGTAATGTTTAGTTCCCTACGTTTGAATAATAGAATTCCAGTGTCACAGTTCAGTTCTTGTCCTTTGGATTTGGATTGTTGCAGTGGGTTTGGCCACATGTTTGATTTTTACATTCCTGAAATCTCGTATTTGAATGTTGAAATTTATTATCTGTGAATAGATTTGATGTAAACAACAGAAAACATTCATCGTTTTCTTGCTGAATGAGAAGGAGTCATACTCTGAGGTGCCTTGGATGAACAATGCTTTTTCACAAAAGTCTTATCCTATGTCATTTCTTTTTGTATTTTCTCATTAAAAGGCAGAAGAGAAATTTGGGTTTTACATGCGGTGTTCTGCGTAACTCTTCATATTGTTTTGTAGCACTGAAGCATGAAGTGGGATGAGTTAAATGAGGGAGACATGAAAAGAGGAAATTGGCATTCATTTTGTCACTTAGAGCTACAAATTTAATGTTAGGTATTGTATTTTTACAGCCAGTTCAGTACAGGGGTATACTTTTGTGAGAGGTAGATTATTCCATAAAGATACTATATTTCTGGACTTTAAATTTGCAATAATTCTTTCTAATTTTGGATAAAAACAAATTTAAATTAGCTGTCTGGTAGTTCTATTTTTATTGGAAGGTTTTAATCCACTTATGCTGTGGGAGAGCAGAAAGTTGGCCCTATATTTCTTATGCAAACTAACATGTTCTCTGTTGCACCCTGTCATTTATTATACTGTATTATGCAAATATTATTAAAAGTATTTAATTCATATATGAGGCCTTCTATTACATTAATAACTGATCTGCCTTAGCTTAACACATACGTAGTATGATTGAAAATATGATTGATATGAGAGAAAAATAAATCAGTGCTTGACATGTCTAGACTAGGCTGCATCTTTGCTATTACTAAATCTGAACTTCAAATAGGAAAGCATTTTAATGATGAAACTGTATTTTGTTATTGCAGTGCCATTATGTCTCAGAGCCCTGAGTAGTATGAATCAAACTTTGCAAGGGAATACTTCAGATGGTTCCATTTCTCTTTTGTTCACATTTAAAGAGAAATGTAACAAACATTGTACCAATTTATTGTTGAGCATATTAGTACTTTATAGAGCATTAGTGAACTATTCTCATTGTAGCAGTGATGTATTTTGAAAAATTGGGGGACTTTCTAGAAAAAGTTTCTAACTATATTACAATATATTATTCAAGCATATTTAATTGTCACAAAGATTTTCTGTTTTGTTCTGGCAAATAATGCAGTTTTTTTTCCGCCTGAGAACCATCTACTGTTGCAGTATTAAAAAAAATCATGTTGAAGTTTTTAAAATAACTTTCGCTTTATTTTTTATGAGAACAAGTAATTACTTAAATTTATTTTGTACTATTTCTTACTGTCCCATTACAATAGGATTGTATTCAGGAAACTGGAACTTCTCCTCACTCAGTGATTTGTCAGCTGAACAAATAGTCAACATACTCTGTATGTTGTTTAAGCAAGGTGATATAATACCTATCCTGTATTGTTAATATAAGCCATTATTTTACTGAAAGTGATTGGCTATTTAAAATTTGGTACATGAATTGAATAGGAGCTAAATGAATATGAGATTATTGCCATTAGGAGCATTTTACATTATACAGGCAATTATTACATTCATTATCTTAGAGCAGCTTCCTTGCAAAATTATTGTGGTTGTCTTGCTATTATGTACAGATTTTCTCTAGGAGAGTAACATTCCTAGTGGCACATTCTATTTTGTCATCACATTGTTTGAAACTAAGCAAATGTTGTGACAAGATGGATAAGGTGTCATATAACAATTGTAATTTTAAATACACAAATACTCAAGAATAAACGTTGAATCAAATGCATCCATTTTCTAATGAAGCCTTTGACTTTGTTTATCTTGATTTTAAAAAAGAATATCACATTTCATAGCATTTACAAAATTAATTCCTTCTTGATAAAAAGATAATATGACAGATTTGATTCAAATGTAACATTTGTTTTATTTATTTGGAGCATTTGTTGGACTATAGATTTCTTTGTGCATATAGCAAAATGATAAGGTGAATTGCTGGACATACAGGTATGATACTGTGCAAATCCAATCACTTCAGCTAATGGCACCCATTTATTTGTTAGGAAAAGCATTTACCCCTGAAACTTTTTAACATTTGCTTTAGCATTGTATAAACTTCCTGAATAAATTCCAGACTTGGATACAAATCTGTCCGTATCAATTGGGAAAGTTTTTACCCTTTTAGTTATCTGCATATGCGTAAGTAGTAGTCTGTGAATAATGTTTGTGACCATAAATGCCATTTCTGAAAGGAAACTTTGTATTCATTTCTGTCAGGTTTTGTCTTGCTTTTACAGTCTTTCACTGCTATGATGCAGCAAGAAAAGTGTGAGGTGCTGGTTATGCATATTGCAAGACAGTGATTCTTTATTTTATTACCAAAAAAAGAGAGACCAACTTTAGAAGGCTAGATTAAATCATTCCTTTCACTTTTTAATGGGATTTGGATGAATAGAGTAAAATATGCACTTTGCATTCATTGATAGCATCTTTAGGTTGAGGTAATTGAGTCTTTTTTCCCTGACTGAATGAATAATGACTTCATCTGATCCTCAGCGAGGCCTGAAACTTAGACTGCCTTTGTCAATGCAAAAAGATCTGGGCTTTGAAACATGCTCTACTTCCCCGGCTTAATTTTTCTTCATTTTAATCCCGAAACCTATTTTTCTCAATAATTCAAGCATAAACTATGTAGTAGTTGAAGCAGCGGAAATTGCAAGATATTTGTCCTCGTTGTGCTGCTTTTTAAATGTGGCTGATAAATCAGCCACTGTGGTCTTCAGCTGCCGAGTTCTCAAGGGGAAGGGGTGGCCCAGTACCCGAGCAAGAATCCTGGAATGTTCCAAAGGCTTTTAAAATATTATTCTTACACAAATTGTTTCTCAGTTTGAATTATAGTACCATATTTGTCTGGCTGACAGCAGCTAAAGAGGTTCCTCTAATCCCTGCGAGTTAATTGCCTTATGCAATCTGCTGTCACTGTGGTGTTTCCTGCAAAAGCATTATACTGGGCTGAAGTGCTCCTGTGCAAGTACATGGCTTTGATTTTGAAACAGGTTGGAAACGCAACAAGGTCTGTGATATATATTCAGTTTTTGGAGTCCTATCTTCTCTGTGGGTTTGTCTCCTGTTCGTTGGCCTTAAGCCCCACTCATTTCAATGGGCAGAGGCTATTCCACTGATTTCAGTGGAGCTTAAGTCATCCATGGTCCTGATCCAGTTTGAATCTTTCAAAACTGTTTTCACTTTTTCTAAATTATGATTTGCATTAATATAAATATATCAAACACTGTAAAATTCAAGAACATGATCTTCAACTAGTGCTCATATACACATTTAAAGATCTGAACCTCTTAATGAGAATGGTACATATAAACAGCTTTTCAGCATGAAATCTGTTCAGGTTATTGAGTTGGGGAAAGCAAATCATTTTTAACAGAAATTCTGTAGATCTGCAAAACACACCCAAAGACTCTTCTTGCTCAGGTTGGACATGACAGAGCTGGAGAGGGGGATGTGATGCAAAATAAATAGTAAGTTTTCTCCAGAAAGCGAGGGAGAATTTGATTAATATATTGGTTCATTTGAGTTGTTTTGGTAATTATGTATATTTCTTTTCTTATTTCTGTAATTTTTAGTTATTGGCTGGAGGTAAAAATTAAGTTTGAGGGCAGTGTGTAGGTGTTATACAGATAAAGTGCAGGTTTTAGTTTCCTCGCGTTTATTAATTAATTCATCTTTTTTAAAAAATGATAAAGCACATTCACTGATAATAATAGACAATCAAAAGTGTGAAAAAAACAAATGCTTTCTTTTTTTTCTTTTTTTTTCTTTCTTGATGTTATCATTGTACATATGAAGTCAATTCATTTTCTTCATGATACAGCATTTGGGATAACTGGCATAGGACTGGCCATCCTTACAATATGAGTTGATTTAGAGCGATAAAGGTAAAATACTCATATTAGATAAGATTCTATTAAGACACTAAACTGTAATCCAGAACAGATTTTTGGGTCATGTTAGTGGACTACAACTCCTTAGAAGCCCTTACCATTGGCTGTGCAGACTAGGTCTTCTGATAGTTGTACTTGAAAATATCTGAGGTGCGAAGTATGGAAACTACTGACATACAGACTGGTAAGAAAGTGCAATCAGGAAATCTTTGATGTAAGAGATGTCTTTACCAGAAATCTGTTTAATTGATGTCATAAACTCATGATGTGCAACTCTTCCTGGCATTCCGCAAAATGGCCTGTGATCTTAAAGTAGTTGAAAGCTGTTACTTATGAAAATGGGTTGACATGCAAAGTAATTTCCATGAATTAATATGGTCTCTGTGCAGATGATTCAGTAGAATTTTCATATATTCATCATGTGTGAAGAATACGTATTTGTGTAAGAGCTGAAAACAGGGTCACCACTATACACATGGCAATGACACATACAGAATTGTTGCATGTGATGACCATGGAATTTCCTACAAGAAATCTTATAATGTCATTAAGTACACTGAAAAGTAAAACCACTGTTCTTTGGAAGGACTGAAACATTTTTCCTGACTTTACATTAAACCTCCATCAGATCACTTATGCAATGCCAGGAGAATATGGATTTGCAGGCTTGTTGTTATAGTAGTAATGCCAGATTTAAAGTCATTTGGAAAGAGGGTCTCAACTCTTATAAATCCCAGATAAGTCTGGGAAAGCAGAATTAGTGGTTTCATCCCTAATTGTATCTGTTGTGTGTTTAAATATGAAAAAGTAGACATTCACATTTTAATTACAGATTATTTGTTGTTTTCTTCAGGTTGGTTTGCTGGACCTTGAACTGAATCAACTAACTAAAGCACTGTTCTTGGCCCTAGTTGTACTTTCAGTTGTTATGGTAACCTTACAAGGATTTGTGGGGCCATGGTACCGCAATCTTTTTCGGTTTCTCCTGCTTTTTTCCTACATCATACCAATCAGGTAGGTATAGAAACATGGATGGAAATCCCACAGATGTTTCATTGCACTGGGTTTTTTGTTTTTGTTTTTATTTTATTTTTTAGCTGAAGTTTTTATTAAGAGGCAAATTGGTATTATAAGGAAACTGGAGGAAATGCTATCAAATCGCTTAACTTGGAAGAGATCACTGTACTGTGCAGGAATTTTTTTTCCAGTTTGCGCCATATTAGTCTTGCTGGAATCATACATACATGCAATTCCTTATTTGTATTAATCTGTTTTAAATCAGAAAATTCAGTTTTTGAAAAAGTTTATTTGAAATATTTGTGTGATACCATAAATTGTTCATTATTAGTTGCTTCTATACAGTATCTTTAAAAACAAAGTTATGGATTATGCTGGCAACCTCAAGCAAATTAATTTTGAAATTTATTTATTTACTGTTAATTTCATTGTACGCTGGTTGTACATTGACAATAAAAAGGTTATTTATCATAATGAGAGAAGGAAGTAAAAAACTGATTTGCTGATAACACCTTTTCTGTAATCAACAAACCTACACATAGTCAGACCGGAGAGCATTTTAAGTTTAAAGCCTCTCTGCAAGAGATGCTCACATGTGTAGTCAGGGTTGTTGCTAGCCCCAGGAGACTTGAGTCTATTGCCATTAATAAAAAGGCTTAAGTCTCCTGAAGCTAGCAATGCTCCTGTGTCTAGCAAAGCAGAGTTCGGGCCTTATGTTTAAGAAGAAATTGGTCTGCATTTTTAAATGAAGCACTTAAGACCTCATTTTCATCTATAGCTCTTGAATAGAAGTGAGCAACCTCCTTGATGTCTTAAGATTTTTATTTTCACATATGTGTCTTTCCCTCCCTGCTATTTTTTCGAGCTATGAAGAAACTAGACCATGAGCTAATTGTTCTGAGATACAGAAAATCTAAAAGGAATCTCAAGAGCACTTACTTTGTGTTAATGGCCGCTGCATTGTTGTTTTCAGTGCCAGGATGTAGCTTTAGAACACATAAAGGGAATTCTCTTCAAGAATGTGCCCTTTCCTTCTCACTGCTTCATTACTAGACTCCAAACATGTTGGATTAAAAAAGGGAATATCAGCGGATTGATATGATATCCAGGTATCTGGAACTCCATCACATTAAATTTTAGAACTTTACTAGACCTGATCATTTAGTGGCAAACATCTTTAATATTAATAATAAATCATCTATTTAAACCCTTTTCTGAGTTTTAATATTGAAAAACTGATACTTTGTTAGTGCTACAAGGTAAGGTGTCAGCAATTCATAACAGGTCCCCATATTTGTGGGCCTTTCAGTCTTATCTATTGTGCATGAACTGGAATGCTGTTGTTGCAGCTCCATGCTTGATGCATCAGCTAGAGATTTTATTGCTAATTACTCATTTCCTACCTCCCCTATCTCCAGGGCGCCAAGACTTAATAGGGACCCTTTTTGTCCTTAGGGCCTCAGGGTGCCAGGAGGAAGTCTTGAATGTCCAATAAATGCTGCCACCAGTCTTGCACTTTAGTTGGAATCTTCTGGAGTTAGTAGGTGTTGGTGACAATCCTGTTCCCACTATCAGTGCACATAACTCTCAGTTCTTTTTAAAAAATCTGACCCACTAGTGGCATCTAAAGGAATCTGCCTGAACTAGATTGCCCTGGAGCAAACAGTGAATACTTGTATTGTTTCAATGAGGCTCATCTCACATCTGAGTGTACTGTTTATCAGGGCTTATAAGAGCCAGTACTGGTGATAAAAAATGGAAATTCAAATTCAACTTTAGATGAGGTCTTTACAAGTCGCCAATTTAGCTGCCCAAAATAAACCGTTCCCTAGTACTATCATATACTTTAGTTTTCAGAAGTCAACCAAAGAGTGCTTTGGAGTATGTTTCTTTACCTTCAGTTTCTATGCTATATTTATCTTTTGTAACCATGACAGAAGATAGAGCACTTCAGTGTTAATAGTGCTATACCTTGGAGATGGCAGCTGCTTTGACATCATCCACACTTTTGACAGATTCAGTTAAACAGTGATCATCTTAAGACTCTCATTCTGACTTATTAGAACCAAAGCAGTAGAAGACAAGAAATAAGATGGAAAAGACAGCTTTGTCTTCTGTGGCCATTCAGAATTCTACCGTGAAATATATAGTGTTCTATGTGCCATGCCGGCCACATGTTCACAGATTTGCACAACACTGGCTCTTCGGCTTAAACATGGAGATGAGCACTGCCCCTAGAGTTGGATACGACTTGCATGCATGTTTACCTTTTACTTTTACCTTCCTTTTCTGACACTGAGGTTATGTCCTTAACATTCATCAGTATGAGAGAGCCATCAGTATTGACCATTGGCAAATGTTTCCAAACCATCACCAATCTTGTTTCAACAACTTGTTTGGAATGACCTCTCATATGATCTGTCACAACTTGTCTTACATTTGTATTGCTAGTATATTATGTTTCTTTGCTACAAGAGTCTTCATCAGCACATATGATATTTTCAGTTCAATTTCATTGCCTCCAGTCAGTCCGATTGTGTCGGGTTTATCTGCTCTGCATTTAGCTTTGATGTCAATGAATGCTCTCATCCAAATCCACATCTCAAATTTGGAATCCCACAAACAGAAAGAGGATTCTTTCCAAACTTGAACACATTTTTGTACTGAACCTCCGCTCACGCCTAATTTGTTCACTGGACCCTCAGTTGTGACACTTCACTTTACTTTTTCCATCTGAAGAATTAGAATAAATTGAAGTCTGTTGTGATAAGGATGTCTAAGTTGCTTCAGCTTCAAGTCAGCTGTGCCACTGACTTTCCAAATACAGTGGTACCTCACAATACGTTTTTAATCCGTTCCGCGGGCAGCAACTTATTGTGAATTCAACTTATTGCGAAGAGCCGTTTCCCATAGGAATGCATTGAAATTCAATTAATCCGTTCCAGACCCTTAGCAAAAGCAGGTGTCCTCACCATGTGCAAACCAAAAAAGAACAGCATTGGCTGATGAGTCACTATACCCCCCAAGACCCAAAGCATGCTGGGGAAGCACTAACATTCCACAGATTTAAACAATAGTATCATATACACAAAGAAACCCTATTAGAAACGTTGTGCGAAGAGTCCCATAGGAAAAAAAGTATTGCAGAGAAACCCTATTCAAAATGTATTGTGGAGAGTCCCCATTGAAAAAACTTATTGCGGAGAGTGATTTTTTTCAAAATTCTCCATTGTATTGCGGATTAGCCTTGCGCGGAGACGTTGTATTGCGGGGTACCACTGTACAGGGGTACCTCTACTTATGAGCTTAATTTGTACATGGATGATGGTCTTAACTCGAGTTGGTTTTAAGTCTAAGCACCATTTCCCGTAGGAATGCATTGGAATGATATTAATCCGTACAAGCAGTTTTTCTGTTCATTGGTAGAGGCATAGTTCTGGGGTGTCCAAACTTTTTGCAAGGAGGGCCATATTTGGTGAGCTGAATATGTGTGGGGGCCGACAGCACTCATAGCCTCCTTCAGATGAGGCTTCTTTCCAGAGAGAGAAGTGCCTGCACTGTGGGGGTGGTTTGTGCATGCATTCATGCACCCCCTTCTCAGAAAGAAAGGAGCCATGCTGCCCCTCCCCAAAGAGAGCTGTTGAGGGGGAGGAGAAATGAAGGGGCCCCTGCCGAGGGTGCCACCTTGCTGCGCCTTCTTCACACTGGTTCAAAGGGGGGTTGTGGGCAGTCTCCCCCTCTCCCTGCTCCATGGGAGGGTCTTCCTGGCCTCCCTTCACCTGCCCTCCTTTTTTCTGAAGTGAGGGGGGGAAATAAAATCCATTTCTCATTGGGATGAGTGACAGGCTGAGCCAGTGGGGAGAAGAGCCTGAGCGCCACTCAGAATTTGAAAAAGGGCCGCATTTGGCCCCTGGGCCGTACTTTGGACATGCCTGGCATAGTTCCCCATAGAAGCTAATAGAAATGCAGTTATTCCATCTGATTTTAGCAGGGGAGGGTGGGAGGATTTCTTTTAGCCTAACACAAAGAATTAAATGTTACCATGTTTTTATTTACCATGAATATATACATGGTGTGTTAAATAAAGACATGGTAACATTTAATTCTTTGTGTGTTCTTAGTTTAAGCAGACCGTGATTGTCTATTGTTGTGACTTAGATGAAGATCAGATCACATTTTATGACCAATTTGTGCAGAAATCCATATCATTCCAAAGGGTTCACATACTTTTTCTTGCAACTATATGAACATTAAAATCAACTTTAATAACAATTTAAACATACCTTAAAATCAAAGTTTAATTGAGTCACACTCAGAAGGCAGAGGAAAATTTCATACTACTACAACACATACCATAAGTACTAAGATTTAATGGGTTGTCTGTACTCAGCTGCATTAAGGGAGTTGACTGTATCAGAAGATGATAAAATGGTATTGCTGTAATTTCTTATAAGAGGTTGGTACATATAGTATGTAGCAGGTTGTTCATCTACTGTAGAGCAGAGTTTCTTAATGAGGTCCCAGGCACATTTGAAGGCTACAGATTGAAATCAATTGTTAACATACCACCTTATAAGATTCATTATATGATTTGTTTGATGCTGAGTCAGACTATGCTTCTTTTATATTGTGTTTGTGGACATGGCCAACAAAAGGTGGAGAATGGCTGATCTAAAGTAATGTCAACGGCTAGTGCTTTGTGCCACCATAACTGGTTAAGATATGCAGGGTTTATTGAAGGCACTAAGATCTGTATCGAAAACCTACCCTCTGGTGGCAACAAATGTTTTATTTACCGTATTTTTTTGCCCCATAAGATGCACTTTCCCCTCCAAAAAAATCAGGGGGAAATCACCCTGCGTCTAATTGGGCATATATTAAAAAAAGGCCCTCTCCCCCGGTCCCTCCCACCACCACCACCACCCGCCCACTTACCTTTGAGGACAGCTGTGGGACCCAATCTGCAACACTGTGTGCATGCATGGACCTGATCCGTTGCTCTCCATGGCTCCCCTGGGCCTTCCCAGACCCAGGGATGCCTGTGGGGATCTGATCTGCAGCACCGCGTGCATATGTGGACCAGATCCGAGGATTCCTGCTGCTGCCCTAGGCCTGGGAAGGCCGTGGGGAGCTGTGGATTGGATCCCTGCAGCCATTCCTGGGTCTGGGAATCCCCAGGGAGTCCGTGGGGAGTCTTGGATTGGCGCTGGGTGGCTGCACTGGTCCTTCCCAGGTCCAGGGACTACTACCGAGCACGGATCCATTGCTCCCCGTGGCTGCCCTGGACCTGAGAAGGCCGAGGGCAACCACAGAGAGCCTCAAAACTAGCTTTGAGGAGGAGCAAAACAAGGAAAATAATTTCCCTTGTTTTTCTCCTCCAAAATGCAGATGCATCCTGTAAAACGGAGCATCTTATAGGACAGAAAATACCATATTTATTTATTTAACATTTTAACCTGCCTTTCTCCTTGGAAAGGACCCAAGGTGGCTTATTATATTAGAGGACAGTATATAAAATTGATGGCAGTCAGTACATCACCGTTCACAAGAAACAATTAATACAATATTCAAAATAATGTATTGAAATACAAAAAGACAATGAAAATGGCTGAGAAAAGGTAGCATAGCATTATTAAAATACAATATTAGTGTCATAATGATCAGCAAGACAGTAAAAGAGTAATAATAAAATGGGTGTTATGTGCTCCCTGTAACCAGCCCCCATCAGCAGTCTAACAACATAATTTACAAAGTAGTAGATTATTGTTTTAAGAAAGAGGACGGTTAGAATGATGGTCATCAGGAACATCAATTCACTGAATTCAAGTCTATCAGGAGTCATATATTTACTTCAAGATGAGTGTCTAGACGAGTATGGTCAGTCAGACAAGGTGTTCACCTTTGCAGAAGCAAAGAGGGAAAAGATATACCAGAAGCTTTCTTTTAATCCTTCAACTGTACCAAAAATATTTTCAAGTTGTATGGAACCACCAGCAACATATATTTGGACATAAGGAATAACAGTCTACACATACATAGACAGTTTGCTATTAATAGTGGATTCAGACCATGTTCTTAGAGAGAGAGAGAGAGAAATCTCTAATTCATGTTCTACTGTCTAACCTTAGTCTTGTTATCGAGCAGAAATTACAGTTGCACCGAGCAAGTATAATTTACACCTTTCTTCCTCAAGACCAAGTTGAATCCATCAATTTTCTAACCAAATGTGTAGTTTGCTGGCCACAATTGACATAAATTACTTGGCTTTACATGAAGAGTTTGATTCCACAGCTAATGTGGCCTTGGACAAACTGCATAGTCCCAGGATGACCTGAGTGTAAGAACTGATTTGACGCCACACAAGTATCATACTCCTAGGCGTTAAATTCATTCAGCACAATTTTACACTGTTACCTCTCCCCTGTCCAATTCCTCTCTCTCTGTTCTTTGAACCCATTCTCCTCAGTCCACTCTCCCTGACATTTCCACATCAGACTGTTCCTCTGTCCGACTTAAAAGACTTCTCTCAAAACCTCATCAACACTCCATTCCCTAGGTTTCCCCCCACAGTCAGAACCATTCTTACCAATATCACATGCTCTTCACTCACTCTCTCCCATTGCATACTTACCAAACTATATAAACATTACATTTAAACATGAATGGGTATCACAACAGCCCTACATGGCTCTTTCAAACTCAAGGCTGTGACATTTAATGAGGTAGTCCATGTATCCATTTTCTTTTTTGTTGCCTTCAACTTTCCCAGCCTTATTGTTTTTGTTAGTGAATCTTTTCTTTTCATTAGATGCCTAAAGTATAATAGACCCAGTTTGCTTTTAATGAGAGCTCAGGCCTGATTTTATCTAGTAGCCATTTATTTGCTTTTGTTACAGGTAAGCAATCAGTACTTTATACCATTGTGAATATAGGTATGAAGTATTCGTTTTAGAAGAGCAGAATAAACTTCTGTTAAAATTAAGATTGTCAACCAATTCATTAATTTGTCTTTTAATTAATTGATTTGTCAAATTGATTTGGTCAAATTTTAATATTGGGAAGTAATATTTTGAGGGAGAACTTGCAATATAAAAGGAAAATAATTCTCACTGCCAACAAGACAATTTAAGTTTTGTATGATACCATTGAGATACCATCCTGAATTTTGGAGTGATTGGCTACAAGACATGTATCTTTAAGTGTGAATTTTTTGAAAATTTTAAAAAATTACATTTTTCTGATAATTAAAAATTTAAATTAATTTAAATTAGTATTTTTTCTGAAAATGTGCAATTGCATCATATCGTATATCAAAAGAAAGCTCTATTCATAGGCTTTTAAATGTAACCTGCCCCACGTCTGTAGCTATCATAGTTAACAAGTAAATGACAGTTGAAGAGATGGTGGTTAGTGAATTTTGGCATTTATTAATTTTTTTGCAATTTTGAAAATGCAATATCGTAGGCCCCTAGTATCCACTGGGGTTAGGTTCCAGGACCTACCGCAAATAGTGAAAAACCGCAATGTACGGATGTGGTTTAAAAGATGGCCATAATGCATGTGCAATGTCTCCCACATTGGAGAAGAGCCTGCCAATGGCCAGTCCCAGCCTCCTGGGAGACGCCACCCACCAACAGCTGCACTAGCTGCCTCCGTGCCAGCCTAGGGCTACTGCAGTCGACACTCCCACCAGCCAGTGGGCCCCACAGACTGGAAAAAACAAGGAATTTACTGAAAAATATTGACTGGGAGGAAAACCGCAAATTAGTGAACCGCAACTTTGCGGGGGCTTACTGTATCTCAAAAATTGATGGACCATAAAATCTGAAAAGCATAATTTTTACACATCTCATAATAAGGTACAAATGTACCAAAAAGGAAGAAAATTCATGACATCAAGTTCCAAAATGGATTTTTCATTGGTTGATTTGGCATGGAATGACCCAGGCTCGGAGTGCCGTTTTGGGCACCCATGCCATAGGTTCTCCATCACAGTGCTAGGGGGTCTTCTAAGATCGTTATAAACCCATAGTGACTACATATATCTTGCTCCTCAGATTTCTCCTTGGTCTAGCCACTCATTTGTGCCACTGGTTTTAGTAGGATGATATTTAAAGTGAAACGATCAGATCCCTGAAAGAGATGAGTATTTAAAAGCATGAAAGAGGAGACTGTTCTCATGACTTTTTGCAGAATCACCTCTTCCTGTATGAACCTGTATGTAAACTGAAGTATTCTTTGAGACTTTAGTATCCCTGAGTAAGGCACATTGGTAAATACTGTAGCTTGGGTATATCTCTGGGAGCCATCTCTACACATGTAAGTAGATTTAGTGGCTTGGTGTGCCTGAAACCACCTAATCTGACCCACCAACTGCAAACAGTTCTAGGTAGAGACAGCTTGGACGCAATAGTTCATATACTGGTAACTTCCCATTTAGATTCCTACAATTCATTTTATGCTGGGCTGTCTCTGAACACAACAGAAATGTTGCAGCAGGGGCAATATGTTTTTGCTACAGAATCAATAGGAACTCTTCTAATGCTCAAACAATAGAGATTCTTATGTGTTGACTGATATCTTTCATCTTTGGCACTATGAGTTTTGGTTCCATTTAGAAAATCAAACACCTTTTACAGGATAAATCTGATTCAGATAATTGTGTTTCCATAAATGATTCAGAATTGAGAACATGTTTCACAAATAGGATTGTATTAGTGTAAAAGGCAGTTTTGGTCAAGTAAAGAATCTAGAAGTAAAAATCTTGGTAGCATCCTTTTATCACTTTGAGTTGGGCACAGAAACATATTTTGGAGCCTTTTTGACATCCAGATAAAGAGCTCCAGTGCCTAAATTCTTGAAGAAGCAGTTTGTACTATTTAGAATTCTTGGGAGAAATGCTTTTGAAACAACTAACACTCCTGCATCAAAAGGCTATAGTGGAATTGGAGCAGTAACTTTTACCTTTGTGTCTACTGCATTGGAATCCTGCACTAGAGTATTTATAATGATCTGTGTGACCTTTTATCTAAATGTATCTGTTAAAAGGTTAGCAGCATTTATCTAAAGAAAGAAGAGTGGGACATTTATAGCATCGTCAAGTGGG
>JAIOUR010139275.1:0-10268 GCA_020711275.1 Calotes versicolor
CACTGTTTTTTACCCCAAAGCAATAACAATTTTGAATGCTGCAAAAAATTGAGCACCGTATCTGACTAAATGGTGCAACCTTTGGGAGCTGTGACGGTGTGTGTGTGTGTGTGTGTGTGTGTGTGTGTGTGTGTGTGTGTGTGTGTGTGTGTGTGTGTGTGTTGTGTGTGTGTGTGTGTGTGTGTGTGTGTGTGTGTTGCCTTTTAAATGCTTTTTAAATGTTTTTTAAAATTCTTTTAAATCTTTTTAATCTATTTGTTAGTCTTGCATGGGGGATTGCATTCAATTTCGTTGTACCTTGTGCAATGACAATAAAGCATCTATCTATTTTGCAGCTGAACTCCAAGTGAAGCCAAATGAAGCCATGGGAGAGAGATAACATCATAGCCCTGCTCCTCAAAAGATCCGGAGGCCTTTGATGCTACAAGTCTTGGCTTCTGTTCCCCATTAGTAACTACTGGCATCAATGATTAGAAAATAGCAATGGATCTCAGAGTTCTAATGCCTCTCTGGAGTTCTTTTTTCTGAAGGGGAAAAAAAACAGAGTGAAGGGCCATTTGACTCTATATGAACAGAATACTTCCTTCCTTTTGACATACATTTATTTCCTTTAAAAATAACATATATATACTGTGCAATTCTTAATTTTTCTCCAAAGAATGAAATACCATTCAACACAATGGTGCTTGTTCTTGGGTAAGGAGGTATGGCATGGACTGTAGCTCAGTCACTCAGAAAGGGAACCTTACACACACACACACACAGAGAGAGAGAGAGAGAGAGAGAGAGAGAGAAGTGGCTATACTGTAACTTTTTCCTCATGTTGTGCCCTCATAGTAAAAGCAGACTCAGTCAAACTCAAGTGTGATTAAGCCTCACTGTCTGATGGTTGTGCCTGGAGATCCTTTTTGCAAATGAAAATTTGATGAGGCATTTTGCTATCGCCTCTATTCCTCGTGAATTTTGCACTTCTGCCGTAATGCTTTGCTGAACTATGAAATCATAAAAAAATAAAAAATATATATATATTTTTTAAAAAAAGCCTGACAGGAATCCTTTCAATTCAACTCTTGCCGATATATGTATAATATATTGGCATCCTGAGAGAATTCCTTCTGTATTTCTGATGGAACTGTTAACTGAAAATTCTTTTCCCAGCATTTCAGACGTGTTTGTTTTGGCACAGTCAAGAGAAGTCTAGGTACCTAAAAGCTCTGTAGGTATCTACAGGTTTAATGTTGGACTTGTAATGTGAGCAATATTTTGCTAAAAACAAAAAGGTCAAAATGTTTTTCAATCCCGATAGGGATGGTAAAATATATTTACAGAAAAATGACCTATAATTTATTTAAGGGACAACATGACATTGGAACATCTGAAAGCTGCTTACAGGAAATCTCAGTCGGTCTAGTTAATAGCAGAGGAAAGTCAGCCTTTATAGTTAGCTGCTCAATATTTCATAATGGGCCCAATATTTTATATTTCTGGAAAACACAGAAGACTCTTGATCAGTGTAAACAAACAAAATAAACATCATCAGAAACTGAAACCCTCCGTTTTGCTTGTAAGCATGCATTTTATCAACTAATGCCATACATCAAAGACAGTGAAAACACTGGCGCTGGAGTCAAATCTTCCATTGAAGTACTTTTCCCAAAGCTTTATTGCCAGGTACATTCTGTATGTATTTTAGCTACACCCTGATGTCTTGATCCCACTCTCCAATGGAATGTGGCTCTGGGAACATTTGCTGAAATTGATTTTGGTCCTAAGGCTGAAGGAATTCAGCAGCCAGATTGCTGGTGGGAGCTGCTTACAGGGAGCATGTAACACCCCTGTTAAAGCAACTCCACTGGCTGCTAATCAGTTACTGGGCTCAATTCAAAATGATGGTTTTAACCTATAAAGACCTAAATGGCATGGACCCAAACTACCTCAAATATTATATTTCCCAGTATGAACTGGCTCGGGCATTAACGTCCTCAGGTGAGACCTTTCTCTACGTCCCACCACCTTCTCAGGCACATCTGGTGAAAACACAAGAAAGGGCATTCTTTGTTGCTGCTTCCAGACTTTGGAACTCCCTCCCACAAGGGTCCAGACATGCCCCATCTCTGATGTCCTTCCGCAAGCAGGCAAGGACCTTTCTCTTCAGACAAGCTTTACTGGTTATACCACTGCTTTGACTGGGGCCAATGGAATTACTTGTACCATACTTGTATCCATTTTATTATTATTCTTTTACTGTCTCTCTGACTGTTCCTATCACAAATATTGTATTTTTACTGAAGTTATACTACCTCTCCTCATTCATTGTCATTGTCATTGTCATTGTCATTGAATATTGTATTAATTGTTTCTTATGAACTGTGATTCACTGCCATCAATTGTGTATACTGTCCTCCAATGCTATAAGCAGCTTTGGAGAAAGGTAGGTTAAATATGTTAAATAAATAATGGGAAGTTTGCTCCTTTTGGCAGGTACAACATGGACAACAATTCTCAACTGCTTGGAACGGTACTTGCTAATTTTTAGGAGTCCCAATTTTAGAATTTGCCCTGAACCCCAAGACAGAATTCTGAAACAGGAAACATCAAAATAGGAGACTATAGAACAGCCTTTCCTTTTTTTATGTTCTTCCTCAGCCACTTCTGCTTGGGAATGGAAGGAAACTGTCCTATGTAAGTCCCAAGACTGACTATCGATAGTTCTTTTCTCATAAGGTAATAGACGTTGCCTGGTTTGGTGGCTACTGTTTGCATTCAATCTTTGATTAGTGCTCTCTTACCTTATCCATCACTGGGAAAACCATTATAAAGTCTTCCCCCATGCCCCCTTGCAAATCCCCATCCCCTTCTCTCGTTTAGATGAACCCAAACCTATCTGAATCAATGAACTAGTGATTTGTTTTGATGAATTTGTTATGTTCATGCCCATCTCTGCTGCCAGGTATTTCATCAAGCAATACCTCACTGGGGAGGTCACCATCTCCAGCTTCAGACTCATAAGTACATAAGAACATAAGAAGAACTTTGCTGGAACAGGCCACAGCCCATCTAGTCCAGCATTCTGTCTCACACAGTGGTTCACCATTTGCTTCATGGTATACCCAAGCAGATGTATTCACCTGCTTATGATTCCCTGCAAATGGCATTGAGATGACTCCTTGAAGTCAGGTGAGGTTTCTTAACAAACCAAGCCACGAAGCAACTGAACTGAAAAATGGGATCCAAGGTCACGGAACCTTCACAGATGATTCTGCAAGTTGATTCATGGCAACTGGACTTCTTTTTCTTAGAGAGATTGAAAGGTTTCACTGCTCATCCAAACAGATTTACCAATCTGAGCAAGATAGTTCAAGCCGTGATTTGTCATAATTTGGATGATTAGGGCTTACAGCTCATGAAAACCCCAAATCCACAATCTCAAATAATTAGAATATAGTGGAAAGGTGCAAAATTCTAGGCTCCAAGTGTCCCAATCTAATCACTGTCCTGATTCATGTCACTATCTTGCTTTGCATGGAATGAGTCTTTCTCATATATTAGTTTCACCTTTCAAGTTGCATTACTGAAATAAATGAACTTCTTCACCTTTCAAGTTGCATTACTGAAATAAATGAACTTCTGCAATATATATATATCCAGGAACAAGCTGTCTGGGAGAAAGATATACAGGCAAAACTATATATTGCCTGTATATCTTTCTCCCAGACAGCTTTCTCCCAGACAGCTTGTTCCTGGATACTGGCCTTGTGGATGTTGAACCAAAAGTAAAATTGAAGAAAAGGAAGGTATTTCCAAGAAGAGGATGTAATAAAAGACATGACAGGGGGAAAGGAGATCCAAGGTGAAATTTTCTTTATAGCTACTTTTAAAATGCAAGGCAACTTCAGCATTTTTGTACAGGTTTTGTTTAATGCCCATTTTTAATAAACCAAGACTTTTCCGGAGTCACAAAGATTCATGGCTAGTACCAATGCCTTTTGCACTGTATAGAAACTATTTCCAACAGAACTCCTCCTCCTCTAAGCCCTAGATAACCTTGATATTCCCTTGCTTTACAAATGAAAGGTTGCCTGGGAAGAGCATGGATGTAGAAAGGGTTGAGTTAAAGCAGGCATGACCAAAGTCCGGCCCAATGTGGACCCTTTTCAAATTTTGAGTGGCCCTCAGCTTCTTCTCCCTGCTGGCTCAGCCTGTCACTCATCCCAATGAGAAATGGAGTTTATTTTCCCCTCCCCTCAGAAAAAAAGGAGGGCAGGTGAGGAGAGGCCAGGAAGACCCTTCCATGGAGCAGAGGGAGGGGGATGATTCCAACACCCCCTCCTTTGAAGTACTGTAAAGGGGGTCCCCTCACTTCTCTACTCCTCAACAGCTCTCTTTGGGGAGGAGGTGGTGTGGTTCCTTTATTTTGAGGAGGGGTGCATGTATGCATGCGTGAAACAACCACCCACCCACCCCGTGCTGGATGCTTCCCTCTCTGGAAAGAAGATTCGCCTCACCCGGAGGAGACTGTGAGCGCCGTCGGCCCCCACACATGTTCACCTCACCAAATCTGGCCTTCCTCCAAAATGTTTGGACACCCCTAATCTAAAGCCTCCTTTTTGGGGTGCATCCAGAATTCTTTGGTGTTTCTGGGTGAATTCTGGATGGGGAATCCTGAAACACCCAAAGTCCTATTCCCAACACTGCAAGCTATCTGCAACTGGGAAATCTCATTTCAACTCTCACCTTTCTCAGGGATTATAAAATTGCTATTCGTCTGGAGAATCACAAATCAACATAATGAAGGTGCCTACCAACGAAACACTGGAGATAAGTTTTAGAAATAGTGTCTGAATTTACCCTGATAATTTCAATCCAAACTTTGAACTTTTGAGGTTGGCATATCCCTGTTACTGGCAAGCCACAATGTAACCAAGGGACATTTCCTACTGTTATTAAGCAAGATCAGAATGTTAATCTTCGTGAATATTTAGAAATCAGCCACCATGTAGAACAAATCTTCATTTAAAAAAAAAATCCCAATTAAAATTCATGCATCAGCTTTAAAAAGTCTTACAAAATAAGAAAGGCTTAGCAAATTCCCTGAACTAACTTTAAACATAAATGTGAATTCAATTATAGAAGTTTTAAACTGTAATGAATCTCTGGAGGTTCCAGAAGGGAATAAGAGCATATTTTAATAACTATGACTGGAAAATCTACCCATCTTTGGGAAATGTGAAACTAATGATCCATCCAGGTTTTTTTAAAAAAAAAATATTAAATAGAAAACACTGAATTTATAGTATATTTGAGAATGGACAGATTTTTTTTCAGTTTGTGGTTGGAATGCATGCACAGATAATCAGCTCCACTGTTTTCCTAGATACATGATTCTCCTGTTGGTTGTCCCCACAGAAACTATATCTCGATCCTATTAACAGGCTTTTTAAAAAATTGAATTTTTCAACACCGGCCAATCAAGAGCTGAGATGGGATGATTCAAATGACACTTCAAATTCAAGTGTCAAATGACAAGCTGGGAATCTTCTTCCTGGTTGGAATTTCGGGTGGTTCATGCTACGGACAGGTAAGGAATTGGCTGCTTCAGTTTCAGGGGTAGTGTGGCTGGTTCTGGGACCCAGCTGTGTTGTTTTGGAGTCCCCCCTCACAAAATGAAACTTCCCATCTTTACTAGCCATTTGCCACTAATGACTAGTACACATCTTGAATTCTTCAGTGCATGCTCATTGGGTTGCTTGGTGTGTTCAGCACACCAGTGGAAGTGTCCTTTCCCACAATTGCTGCATCTGTGAGTTACATACTTGGCAGGTGACTAAATATTTTTCCTAGTTACTCTTAAAAATGAATAATTGTGGAAAAATGTAGTTGGAATGAAGCAAAAGGAATTTATTGAGAAATACAGGTCAATGAGAGGAAGGAACAGTGTATCCTGGCAGCTCCCCCCCCCCTCCTTTTTAAAAAAATCAAAACTCAAGTCCAGCAGTTGAAAGTCTGGTGGATGCATTAAGAAGATACAGGATATTCCTTTGATGGCCACATTGCTGACTCTGTTCTCATGTTCTCTTCCTCCATCCCTCCTTTTCTCTACAAAATGCAACATATTTCTCTGACAGAGACAGATTTTTATTCTTCTTCCTTCATTCACTGCTCCCAGAACGTTAACCTAGTTGGTCCAAATAATTGTTTGAAGTGAATCTTTTGTTAACCTTGCAATGTGATATACTCTCTGTGCTCTGAAATGGTAATAATTCCACATATAAGAGTAGACAGTAACTCTTACAGCAAAGGAATGTCTTGGAAAAGATGCAGACCAATGGACTGAGGTAGAACCTGAACAAGATATAAGTCATGCAGATCAGTCCCCCTGGTGTCAGTGGTCTGGAAAGTGCCCTCTCTTTTGGGGGTGCGACTCTTACCATGCAAAGTGAGGTCCACACCTTTGTGTTCACCTTGACCAGGGGCTCACCATGGAGTCAGTGGTCTGGTGTGCCTATTTCCACCTATGGAGGATCTCCCAGATGACCATGCTTGTACATGTGTTTGTAGTCTCGAGATTAGACTATTGTAATGCACTCTATGTAGGGCTACCTCTGAGGCTGCTGCGGAGACTCCAGATGGTACAAAGCTCGGCAGCCAGATTACTAACTGGGGTATGATACAGTGCATGATACAGTGAGATTTCAACACATCTCCCCCTCCTTGGCTGTCTTACATTGGGTCCCCATCCATTTCCGCATTAACTTCAAGGTCTTAACTATGACATACAAAGCTCTAAACAGTTTTGGACCTCAATACCTGGCAGAGTGCCTTCTTCCACAGGAAGCTACCTATATCACCTGTTCAACCTCAACTGGTCGGCTGCGAGAGCTTTCTCTAAGAGAGGCCAAAAGGGAGAAAACAAGGAATCAGGCCTTCTCAGCAGAGGCTTCCCATTTATGGAACACCTTCCCTCAGGAGATCCGACTGCCCCCCTCGCTGGGAACCTTCAAAAGAAACCTGCAAGCCTGGTTCTATAGGCAGGCCTTTCCTATGGCCGGATCATAACTCCACCTCCTCCCCTTTTCCATTTTGGACTCTCTACTTGTCTGTTTGTTTTGGTGTTTAATTTTAATCTTATTTAGCTCACCACTTTTATTGTAATTGTGCATATATTGCATTTTGTTATGTCTGGTTGAGCTTGTACACTGTCCAGAGTAGGCTTGTCCTAGATGGCTGTGGTCTAGAAATTGAATAAATAAATAAATAAATAAATAAATAAATAAATAAATAAATAAATAAATAAATAAATAAATAAATAAATAAATAAATAAATAAATAAATAAATAAATAAGGACCAGAACCTACTGCTGCTGCATTCGTTTATTGGGTAGATGTCTGCACCAAAGGTTTCTCCATTTGGGAAGTGGAGAGGACCTTTTGAAATGACTGCCCTGATCTAAGCACTCCAGTAGTAAAATGCTAGATCATATATACCAGCTTCTAAACATAGATTACCAGGAAAATACATCATTAACTCTGAGAAATGCAACGTACTAGGTAGGAGACAGCAGTCCAAGCCCCATCTCACTTTGATTTGTGCAATATTGCCCAGCAAATAAAAGTCTACAGAAAGAAAACTGGCTCAATCTTAAAAACACTATAAGGGTCAAAACATACCCATAGGGTATGGATACTGAGTACTGAGGTGATTCACAGCAATGTAACTTTTATTGCATCAATATGTCCCCATAATTGAAGCAATTAATGAATCCATCTGCTCCCATTCTTGACATCCTATCTTAATTATAGAACCAGATTGGCTGCTCCATTTTCAAGAGTTTAGGTAGAAAGTTTGCACTTTTCTTTCCATAAAACATGCAATTAAATGTGAACTGCCTTTCCATTATATTGCTCTATAAAGCTTCGCAGGCACTTTGCTACTGCGATGCTCTTCCAAGTGCAGAAAGACAACTTTAAGGACAGTTCTTTTCCACTCAAAGCTCGTCCTTTTTTTTTAAACAAACAAACAAACAAAAAATCTCAGTGTGCCTTCTTGTAAATTGAAACAGGAAACATGTTATTGTTCTGACATTAAACTGCTTGAATCGTCGGCAGCATTTCGACATCTTGGTCATTCTGTGCAAATGAGAATGGAAAATTCTACTATGAAATATGAATCAGTGACCTTTTCCTGAGCAAATAAAATGAAAGTAGAAAATAATGTATATTCCAAAGCTATAATATCCTGCCTTCATGGCTTGAATAGATGCATGATACAGTGAGATGAATTCACAACTATAGGCAACCTTGATATAGGGCATTCTAGTTCCTATTTGCTTCTGTTACTATCACTTTGCTTGGTATATGAATACCAAGCAAAGTATAGTCTAAACCAGAAGGTTGTTACTTGGCTGATGAGGAACAGGTCTGTAGCCTTCTAAATGGCCTTGAATCCCTGGGCAAACTGATGCTGGCACTGCACACCCTGACATACCCTGAAATAGCATGGCAGGCAGAAGTGAGCATATAAATTGGGTTACTCTTCTCTCATCATTCCCAGCTTTTTGGTATGCTGACACTACCCAAGGAAAACATTTATGAACACCATCCTTCTCAGCACATGGGCCATGGTGGTCTTTTTGAGTGGACGACTTTCTGTGGAAAGTCTTTAAATCCATCTGGCACATGAAACTCAGAACTTCCCTCCAAAAATTATTCCTCCTGCTGCTTGGAGGTGGGAGGGTGGGGGCACCATCTGTTATGTCCTGGAAAGTCACAATAAGAAATGAGACAGTAATGTTTTGTCTATTTTGTTTTGAGTACCCAGTTGTTATCGGGTTAGGTTTCATTTCTTTGCTTGTTTTTAAGTGCATTGCGACATATCCAATGTGCCTTCAACAAATTCCATTCCCATGTTGAGGTTCTCAAGGTGGGTTGTATATGCCAATAAAAGGTTTTTCTTCTTCATAGACTCAGCCGATTTACTGAATTTTCCTGCATGTAAGACTACATTTCAGATTTTAAAAAGCACCCCCCCCAAAGTGGGGGTCATCTTATATGCCAGGTATACAGATAATAATCACAAGCTATAGTTCACTTTATTTCAGGCATTCTTCAGAGGAGAAACTTACAGTTCAGTGGAGATTCTTCCAAAATGCATTTCCACTCTTTTTTTTAATCAAGTATTTTTTTTAACCCAGAAAGCTTTCGTCTTAGAGGGCCAACTCCCATTCCTTTAACCAGCTACAGCCTTGGAAGCGGGATAGTGTTATAGGGCGAGTATAGGCCAAAACCTGTATTTTCATAGGAAAAGTAAAGAGTTGTCTTATATGCCCAGTCATCTTATATGCTGGAAAATATGGCACTCCTGTATACTTCAGAACACAAGTATGCTTCTGAAGCAACATTTTCCTCATTTGACTCCACTACCAGCCATAGATGGGGATGAACCAGGGAAATGATAGTTCATTGAAGTCCACAAACCATGAATTCTCAGTCCATTCCCTGATGAACCACACATTGGTTTATAGGCTCTATGTATACTGAGGAGCTACTAGACTGTCTACAAAATTATAAAGTCTTCCCCCATTCCCTCTTTTCATTCCATTTGGATTAACCTGAACTTACCCAAATCAATGAACTAGTGAATTTTGATGAACTTGTTAGGTTCATACCCATGTCAGCTACTAGGTATTTCAGCAAGTAATACATCATGAAGATATGGAAAACAGAGCCATTCCACCAAGCCTGTTGTAAAAATATTTAACATACACACCTTTTTCTCCATCACCCCAGTTTTCTTCTGTGTTCTTTTTAAAGCTGAATGCTGTAGATGAGGACTGTCTGTCGTTGATTATGTGTAAGTTGCTTTGGAGGTCCTTTTGGCTGAGGAGTGGGTTGAATGGATGAATGCAGAAAGTGAAGGATAATTCCTCTAGTGATAAAAATATTCTTGCTTCTAGCAGGTAATGTGTTGAGCAAATGACAAAGACCAAAGACTGTCTCTGTCCACTTGATTTCACTGACACCATCTGAAACATATTTTGCTTGGTTGTAGGCTGTATATGTGTGATTGAGGGTTTCACAAAGTACATAACATCCTCACTTGGGTTTTCCTTGCAGTCTGAGATGAAATTATAAATACAAACAGACAGAGCTGGCACCTACAATATTACTTCCTGATTCCATACATTTGTAGTGAAAGGCATGTCTGTGACAGAATGATTGCTCAATGGATGAGCAAGACATCAGTTTCATGAGCATGCTAAATATGCAAA
>JAIOUR010140385.1:0-10264 GCA_020711275.1 Calotes versicolor
GGTTAGGGGGCTACTGAAATGGGGGCCTGGGCAGCAGTCGCCACACCTGCCTTCTGGCAGGCTACACTAGTAGTATGATACATATGATGTATATCATGGTATATAAAAACTGGAGATGGAAAGTATGGTCTTGAGAAAGTGGGGCAAGAAGTACAGTATAATGAAGGTCAGCTTCATAAATGAAAACATAAATTTAGTGCTGGTAATTAATTCATCTGGCCCATAGCTTGCCAAAACTTAATTTCAGACTAGAGCTCCCATAATTCACAGACTAATGTAGTTAGTACAGTCATGTGTGCAGGGAGATTCTGACTGTAGATAAAAAAGGGAAACACTTCCAAATTCTGATCAAGTGTTGATAATTTCTGACATGGTGCTTTTAATAAGCAGATAGGTTGCTATATATTTTTTTTTCCAAAGGCCTAATAAATATTTCAAGCAGATTTGTCAGCTTAGCTTTGAAAATACAGTAAAGAACCCAGCAACCATGTGTTGACTTAAAATGTTTATACTATTTATTGGAGTAGGAAATGCTTATCATTGAAACTTGTGGTACATGTATTCAAACATTTCATTTTTTAAAAATAGGCTGACGTTGCAGCCTCTGACATGGCCACAGCCTCGCCGAGGCCTGGAAGCAGTAACAACTATAATGGAAGACTACAAATGCAAGTAACTAGTAAGTAAACAATTTGAACATTGTGAATATTTTGGTTTTTTTACACTCTGGTATGTTGATTTAGTACCAGTAGTTGATTACAAGTGCATCTACTACCTGCATGAAAATGTTGGAGTATGTATGGAGTGCTTCTATATTACAATGCTTCTGTTCAATTTACAATATTTGTTTTGTAAGCATTTGCAGATCAGAATGGAAATGCGCCTCGTCACAGTGTATAGGGGTGGGTTGTTTTTTTTTTTTTTTTTAATAATTTGGTATTGAGAGTAGTTGGGAAATTATATTTTTATAGTTTCTTCGTGGAAGAACACAGAAACTGTTGTGCTCAGTCTTTTGTCATTTTTTTAAAGAAGTACTCTGAAAAGTGACTCTCCGTAAAGTAAAATGGTATAATGCAATCCTAGCTTATTTTTTATGCTATGGTGTAGATCTCTTACTGTATTTTGAAGCTGTCTTAATATGCTAGCCTTTTTTCAGAATGTATAAAAGTAGCCTCATTTCTAATTCATTAATTGAATCGCTTAGTTATTAACTTAGCATTTTTTCAGACTGTAATGTTATTATGTGGTACTATACGCTATGCTTTTATTAGTTTCCAGTGCCAAACTGAAAAGAAAAAAGAACTGGTTTGGTGGAACTGCCATCTATACTGAAGTAGTAGCTGATAGTGAAATTAAGAAAACATCTAAGTCCAACAGTTCCTCAAATCCAAAATGGGATGAACAGTTGACTGTGTAAGTACAGTAGTTTTTATTTTCTAATGCTGTGTTCTTATTGTCTTGCGTTCACTGAAAAATTAAAACAATTTGGAACATGTTATTTAATGTGTATAGTATTGTACAGTGGTACCTCTACTTACGACTGTAATTCGTGCATGAATGATGGTCTTGACTTGAGTTGGTTGTAAGTCGAAGCACCATTTCCATAGGAATGATATTAATCCGTACAAGCAGTTTTTCTGCTCATAGCTAGAAGCATTTTTCCCCATAGAAGCATAGGTGGAATTTGTATTTATAGGCATAGTTCCCCATAAGAACTAATGCAAAAGCAGTTAATCCATCTGCTTTTGGCAGGGGAGGATGGGAGGATATTTTTTAAACCTAAAATGCCAGTTTCTCGGCAAAGCTTATCATGGGGCGAAGGAGCTACAGAGAAGCAGTGATCAACAGTTAGCTGAAGAAAAAAAGCGAAGACAGTTAAAATGTTGTGCCTTTTTTATTGTAAGTCAAAATTGTGGTTGTACGTCGAGGGAGATTTTTGCAACTGCTGCTGGTTGTAATTTGAAATGGTTGTAAGTCAAGCTACCACTGTATATTGTTCCAGTCTCCTGCTCCATCATTCTATCCAGCAACAAATATGTAAAGAAAAATCAATATTTTTTCATAATTATTGACATGTTAGCGGATAATATTGGACATTCAATATGAGGAAGGAGTTTGTACATAAACATAGATTGTACTTTGACTCTGCCCTGAATACCAGATTATTTAAATACTATGATCACAGCATGGAGTGGATGCATAATTCCCATACATCAGGTGTTTTACAGTGAATTCAGCCATGGCCAGTTGGTAATGAAACGTGGATGTGAATAAATGTTCTTTAAAGGTTATCTCTATCTCTATAAGTAAAATAAAGATAAAATTGTTAATTGACAGTTATCTTCAAATAATGTTTGTATCTTGATATTTAAAAAACAGCACACACTTCAAGTGTTTCACTTGAAAATAAAAATAATACCAGGATTGCATACACTTTCATTGTTGTTGTTCTCTGTTCATGTTTCTTTTTCAATCTGTTTGAATTTTAGAGCTTTTGTAACTATTTTAAACCACACTGATTAGCCACAACATTGAAACCACTGGGAGGTGAAATAAATATCACTGCTTATATTGTTACAGTGGCACCTGTCAAGGGATAGGATATATTAGGCAGCAAGTGAACAGTCAGTTCTTGAATTTCACTTATTAGAAGGAGGAAGTACAGGCAAGCAAAAAGATCCAAGTGTCTTTGACAAGAGTCAAAATAGTGATAACTAGACAACTGGATCAGAGCATCTCCAAAATGGCAAGTCTGGTGTGGTGTTTTCCTGCTATGGAGTGGTTGGTACTTACCAAATGAGGTGCAAGAAAGAACAACTGGTGAACCGGTGCCGTGATCAGGACTTGCAATACTTACTGATGCATGTGGGGAGTAAAAACTGCCTGATCACACATAAGAGCTATTGTAGTTCAGATTGATGAAAATCATAATGCTAGCTATGGTATAATGGTGTAAGAACACACACTGCATTGGAGTTTGTTGCATAGCCACAGATTGGTCAGAGTGCCATTATGACCTCTGACCATCATCAAAAATGCCTACAGTGGTAATGTCCTGTAAGGGAGTGTGTAGGTGACATAAGTGTGTGGGCACAGGTGGGTAACATGACTCAGAAAGGCTGGCTGATATCAGTGTAGGAGAAGGGTTTTCCAAAGATGGTTCAACTTGACACAGCGCATAGCATTATGCTAGTGAAAGGGAATGGAGAGCAATCTTGACATTGACTACTGATGATATGGAGAACAGCATAGGATAGGAAGTTTACTTGCTTTTCTTGATGAATATTTATTATTGATCTTAGATACATTGTACTCCAATTGAGATAGCAGGTGTGTAGTTTGGGATGATGTAGTAATTGTTTGTTTGCTAATGGTTTAGTATAGAGGTTGTCAACCAGTGGTCCATGGATGTCTGGTGGGTGCGAAAAAATGTTGGTCTATTTTGGGTGGCGGTGGCCATTTTGGAACTGTTTTTAGTTCAAGGGGGTGTAGTTTAAGAAACAACAAACAAACAAACAAACAAAACAGTAAGCAGCTGGGACTTTGTAGCATACAGCCAAAAAAGGCACAACATTTTAACTTTTCACACCCCTTTCACCTAACTGTTAGTAAGCAAACAGGCTGCTTCTCTGTAGCTCAGGCATGTCCAAAGTGTGACCCTCCAGATGTTCTTGAACTGCAACTCCCAGGAGCCTTTGCCAGCATAACTAGTGCTAAAGGCTAGCACAGATAATGCTAAAGGCTAGCATAGGTCACAAAATTTTAACTGTTTTCACTTTTTTCCTTCAGCTAACTGTTGGTCAGAAGAGGCTGCTTCTCTGTAGCTCTTTCACTCCCATGGTTAGTTCTGGAGAGAGACTGTCGAGTATTTTAGGTTATAAAAATATATTCTCCCCTGCCAAAAGCAGATGCATTAACTGCTTTTGCATTATAGGGTTCCAACTTGACTTAAGACGATCATTCATGTACGAATTAAGTTTGTAAATAGAAGTACCACTGTATTTCTCATAGGAATGCATTGAAATTTAAAAACCACTTGTACTAATTAACAGCATTTCAATGCATTCCTATGGGAAACATTGTTTCGACCTAAGACCAACTCAAGTTAAGACTATTCGCTGTGTACCAGTTGTGTTTGAAACTAGAGGTACCACTATACTTGCTAATCGTAAGAGTTCCCACTATTAATGTTTACTGATTGTATTTATTTTCTGGTTTATTTATTTGGTTGTTTTATTATTTGTGATATTTATTATCACATTACATAAATATTGATTGAACAAGATGTGTAATATACTGACACCTGTACATATCTGAAGTGTTTTTATTTAGGTACCTAGACTAGGGAGTGACATTTCAAAGCACTGGGTCTATCGTTATTTCCATATAAATAAAACTGAGCAAAACATGATCAAACACAGTTGCATATTAATATGCTATTCTTTGATAGACTTTGTCGATGTGGTATTCACCGGTTGAAACTGTATAGGTATCATTCGTCTGCATGTTGTGGAAGGATTTCGATTGCTGGTTTTTCTCTGTCTTCTTCTGGGTAACACATTTCCATTTTATATTGCATTGTGTTGGCTGAGCTGATACTGATAACTGGTTGACAGGAAAACACAATGAAACATTTAGGAAAAAAAGTATCTTAGTACAAGATCAAAGAGCTACCTTGTGAAGTGTAGTGAATCAGTGGTATTGCCCTGAAAACCTGATTTGGAGGCTGGGACTGAGGAACTTTCTAGAACAGATTTATGTTACTGAAGGGGTCTTGAAGAAGGGGAGACTAAAATGCTGATGCTATCGTGATTTAGACCAGAGCATTGCTAACCCTAAGACACTTGGGCTACTGGTATTTGATTAATGGCAATACAGTAGTCCTGAATCTCCTGGGGCTGGCAACTCCCCTGATTTAGACTGTTTGATATTCTTCTTCTGTACTTAAGGATGTCAGTGATTCATTCAACAAGTAAGCATATCAATATTTATATATCTTGAAATTTTGGTTTGAGGGAATGTTTGTAAATTTCATAAATTTGTTTGTTTTCTGTAATATAGATTGCTATCTAAAATCTTTTTTTAAAGTAAATACAGAAAGGGTACTCAACTAGTTTAGGTTTTATTTCATGTTGAGTATGATTAAATTAATTGCTTACTTTTTTAATTACGAAAAGAAAACTGAATTTATCTGTCTACAGGAATGTGACTCCACATACCACTTTGGAATTTAAAGTCTGGAGCCATCATACTTTAAAAGCTGATGCTTTATTAGGAAAAGCCACTGTGGATCTTAGGCAAGCTTTAGAAATGCATAATAGAAGATGTAAGTAAAAAGTGGATCTAGTTTCCATTAATCAGATTTATATTTCAAAATATAATGGTTTTCATATAAGTGGTGTATGTTAATAGTTTTCATTGGTGTGTTTTAACTTTATTTTAAATTCCACATATAAATTGTTGTAGCAGTCTGTATCTATAAAGACATACAGTGGAACTCATGCACTGGTGTATTATATTCCAGCATGGCCTTCTGATAATATACAAATGTTATGACTAATAAAAGAGTTTTCTTCTGCATATGTGTACTGGAAACATTCCCATTAATATTCATATAACTCATAACCTATTTGGTGTATAAAATGTTAATTTGTCAGAAAAGTCCATGTCTTTCTATTTCCAGATTTGGGGTGGTGCCTTATCTCCTTATCTTGCTCGTGTATAGGCATGTGTAGTTCAATTACTGTCATGAGTATGTGTTGATAATTGGAATAAACTACTGAAACATTCCAGTGTTAGCAATCTTAAATTCAAATCAGATGATCTGAAATTACTTAAAATGATATATTAATATATGTCTGTTTTTTTTAAAAATAAATGTATCACCTGTATTTAATGACTTGATATTTACAGTAATACCTTTTGTTTGTTCTTGTAGTAGAACGAGTCAAAGAACAGTTGAAACTCTCACTAGAACACAAGAGTGGTTTGGTGCAGACAGGAGAACTGATAATAGTACTTGATGGCTTGGTGCTTGAACCAGAAGCTCGAACAAACCATACTTCATTAGTAACCAGTAAGTTAAATTGTGTGAATGCATGTGTGGAATCACTCTATTACCCTTTTTATCCCAAAATCTAATTTTATTTCTTATTGTTTAGTAGAAGTCCAGCAAAATGGTGATGCTTTACATGAAAACAGAGAAACGTCTCCAAGAACCACTTCCAGGTCAGATTTCTCACCACGCTAAAACGTAATTAAACATAATTTGCAGTGTATTGGTAGGAATCTTATTTGTGTTTCTGGAAGATGTATATAACTTGCCATAGTTAATTGTAGCTAATTGACAAGTTTCTAGAATTCAGCTTGGTTGCACAATTGAAAATATGAGCAGCCATGTTACTGAGAGTCACTCCAACACCTTGTCAGTTACTTGTGGCAAATTATGCAACTCTTATTAAGCACCAATAATACTCTGACCATCAGGATGAAGTTCAACATTGTATAAGAACATTTCAGATTAAGAGATGTAGACTGTGTTCACGTTTGTTACTGAAAAACATCTGTATTTTAGTCAGCAGTTACTTGGAGTGGTGTTTCTTCTTTTATTCATTTATTTATTTAACATTTTTAACCCGCCTTTCAATATTTCTTGATCATATTGAAGTGTTGATGTAATTTAAAATGCCCTCGATAACATTTGAATCACTTGCAAGAATTTGCAACAATAGTTCTAACTTTAATGCACCAAACCAGAACATTTTAGTCCTCCCCACCCCCATTCTGTTGCATTCTGTTGCATTGTAACCTACAGTACATTATATTTCAATCACAGCCCTACTAAGAGGGCAATTCAGAAATTTGTACTGTACAGGTGGTAGCAGGGGGCACCTAAAATTTCACTTTATTGACCGATAGTAGAATTTCATTTGTGTTCATGGTGTTTTACATTGAGTAAGGTGAACAGATGCTTATCTTATGAGAATTATACATTTAAATGAAAATAGAAGAAACAGATGTGTTGAATGGAGAAAGGGGTAAATGGAAAAAATTACACACATTTTCCTTAGTCACCAGAGGCTACTATTACTGCTGATTACAAAAATATAACAAATCTTGAAATTTTTATTTTTTACAAGATATCTGTATTATATTTCCAACAGAATAGACAATCAGACACCATCAAGCTCTGTAGTGCAAGTCTCATTTCCTATACATGCAGTTAATGGAGATGGTGGAGACTGCACACCATCTCCTCCTCCTCCTGTTGTGGCCAGACCCAAAAATCCACCAGCACCACTTACAAGTGAGCCTGACAGCAACCTTGGTAAGAAAAATATTGGAAAATATAGTCCAATTGTGTTTTTTTTTAAAGAGGAATTCTTAGAATAAAATTCAGTGGATTGTGACTTCTCTGTGTGACAAGTGTATGGAACCATATTTGGATATTGTTTAGTTAGGACTTTGGCAGTTGCAATTTGGCCACAAGATCTCTCCAATACAGTCCTAAGTGGCTCACTAAATGGATTATCTGTACAAGCCTACCTGGGCATTAAGATCATGAGGGGAGGCCTTTCTCACAGGTGTGCTTGATGCATACACAGGAGAAGGCCTTCTTTGTTGCTCCTCCCATACTCGGGAACTCCTTCCCTTCCAGGGGATGCTAGGCGGCCCCATCTCTGCTGTGTTTCCACAGGTGGACAAAGACCTTTCTCTTCAGGCAGGCTTTTTCTTAGCGACTGGTGATTTAAGAGGGGTTCTAAATGGACTATTGTGCTTGGTTTGAATATGTTTTAATATTGATCACTGTATTATTTTAATATAACACGTGTTCAATTTTTTATATTTGTAAATCTGTTTTAGAGTTTCAATACTGTTTATGATGTAAGCTGCCTTGTGTCCTTTAGAGGAGAATGTTGGGGAAGAAATATTTTAAATAAAGAAATAAATTTGGACTAAGGTTGCAAACTGTGCCTTTATGTAGGTGTAGATAGTAGGTGTGTAGTTGTAGATACATGTAGACACCTTTGTGTAGGTGTAGACATGGAAACAGGTGTTTAGTTTGCAAGTAAGCAGGCTGTAGGTGGAAATGTGGTCTGTACATTCGTGAATGTACAATACTGTTGTCACCACTGAACTGAACATTAAAGTAGAATTGATATGGAAGATTGATAGAGTGAGATTCAACAGTAACAATATTTTTTAGAGTTACCTGTACAGTTGAATACTTATTTTGTCTAGTATTGCACAAGTACAAGGTATTTATTTTTCTTCCTTTAGTTAATTGTGAATCATCTATGATGGAAGCTGATAATCATTCAACCTCTGAAATTCCTATGGATTCTGCAGATGCATCCTCTTTGTCTGCAGACTGCACTACTGCTGCAACTACGATGACAACAACAACGACAACAACAACAACTACTACTACTACAATGACTACTACTAGTGCTACTACTATTACTGGTAGTGCTTTAGAATCGAATTTAGCAACAGATGCCAATGCTACTGGTAGTAGCTTTGAAAATAGCCCATCTACAACTGGAGCTGGAACTGTTGCTCTTACGGATTCTGCAACTTCTAATTCTCGAAACAGTGCAACAACAGAAGCAAAACCAAGGGAGTCTACAAATGTATCTGGAGAAGCTCCAAGGCAGCAGCCCAATAGTAACAGCATAGAACCATTACCACCTGGGTATGTGAGTGTTTTTTTTTATTGAAATTTGATAATACTGTATCCAGATAAGATAAGTATAAAGACATGTTGCTTTATTTGTATGTTTTTGTGTTTTTTTTTGTGTTTTGCCTAGTGTATCTATATATGATTTTGGTTGGGTTTTGTTTGATATTGTTTAATATGCCTTGGTTTGGGCACATGTGTTGTGTTACATGTTGTTTGCCTGTTTTGAGGGTTTTGTACATTTCATCCTGCATATTTATCTGAGCATCATCACTTTACATTTTGTGAAATGAGTAATTGGTTACATGATATCACTGCAATTAAATAGGTGATATGATTAATAGAAGTTATAACTTTTCTTTGCCGAATTGTCTGATTGAGGTTCATCAGTTTGCCTTTCATTAAAAAAGAAAAGTACAATTGCATACGTGGCTTTCTCTTTTCGAACGTGATCCATGCTGTTTTCTTGCTCTTAAATTTATTTATTTTTATTTATTTAACGTATTTTAAACCCGCCTTTCTCCTCAGAGAGGACCCAAGGCGGCTTACAATATTGGAGGACAGCATACAAAATTGATGGCAGTTGGTACATCACAGCTCATTAGACAAAATTTATACAATATTCGAAGATAATGACAATGGATAAGAGGTAGCAGGTTCAGAGAGACAGTAAAAGAATGGGTACAGTAGTTTTATAACAGCAGTGAGTGAAGGTGTTCTCTTTTTAGCCTTATCAATTTGCCTCCAAGATAACAAGCATTTTAGCACTGGCCATACTCACCTTGCTAGGCATTTTGTGAATGAGCATGTGCCCACCCATATGAATGAATATGTGCCCACAGCCATATTACAATTCCTGTGACTCTCTCAGAATTCCAAAGGTGTATAACCCTAACCCTAACCCTAACCCTTACCCATAAAACGCCAGAGTCCCAAAACAGATATGTTTATTTAATCAAACCATACTACTCATTGGGTTGGATCTGCAGCAGGGTGGAAATGATTTAAATAACTTTGATTTAAATCAGGATTTAAAACACTTGTCATTAAGGCTCGATTTAAATCATGATTTCCTACACATAGAATAGTTTTTTGCTGGAGTTGTTTTAATCTTAAAATTTACAACCATATGAAGGTTTCAGTTTTAGAATAATAACTTTTCAGATTAGTTTTACAGTTATACAGTTTTACAGTTATATCAGAAAATTACTGATTTGGTGGTTATACACCATTAGAAATACATAGATATATAGTTATGAAATTATTGCAAGTGAACTGTCTCCAGTTTTTTTTTAGACAACTGTTCTGTTGTACTTTATTGAAAGGAGAGGAATAAACATTACCTTAATAATAACAATTTAAATATTTAAAACAAATGCAACAACATTATATAGCATTCTTTCTCAGCCTAATCTATTTCACAAGGTTGTTGTGAGGGTCAGCGGCGTAGCGTGGGTTGCCTGCACCCGGGGCAAGGGATGTATTTTGTGCCCCTAAGTTCTAACACCTGGTTCTAGTGATCCGGTTCAAACCGGCAGAATCCTACCACCATCCCCCCCCCTCCCCATGGCCGGGCACTCCGCC
>JAIOUR010141495.1:0-10260 GCA_020711275.1 Calotes versicolor
GTTCAGACCCCATCAGTTTATAAATGTAATTGGAGTTTTTTTTTTTTTTTTTGCTCCAACATGCCTCACTCTGCACTAACTGATGTTGAAGCTCATTTGCCACTGGTTTGCCCACTCCCCCAGTGTCAAAAGATCCTTCTGGAGCTCCTCACAATCTCTCCGTTTCTACTCCCCCGTATAATTTAATGTCATTGGCAAATTTGGCTACCTTGCTACTTAATCCCACTTCCAGATCATTTACGAAGAGGTTGAAGATCAGGGGTCCCAGTACTGAACCTTGGGGGTCCCAACTCTTTAACTCCCTCCATATGGAGGTGTGTCCATTTAGTGCTACCCTCTGTTTCCTGCCCCTTAGCCTGTTGCTGATCCAGGACAAGACCTGTCCCTTTATCCCATGACTGGCAAGTTTATTCAGGAGTCTTTATCTGGACTTTCAGACCTTGTCAAAAGCCTTCTGAAAATCCAGATAATCAATGTCAAATGGATCTCCTTTATCCACATGCTTGTTGACACTCTCAAAAACTTCCAGCAGATAAGTGAGGCATGATTTGCCCTTGCAAAAGCTATGTTGTCTCTCCTTCATCAGCGCCTACCCTTCTATGTGCTTATTAATTTTATCTTTTATGATAGTTTCCATCATTTTATCCAGGGCACCTGACAAACTGACAAGTCGGTAATGTCGTGGATCTCCTCTGCATCCTTTTTTTAAGATTGGTGTTACATTTGCTACCTTCCAGTAATCAGGCCTGATTTGAGGGAAAGATTATATATTTTAGCTAAGACATTGGCAATTTCATCTTTAAGTTCTGTGAGAACTTGTGGATGTATACCATTTGGTCCTGGCGATTTGTTAGAATTTAGCTAGGCATGCAAGGACTTCCTCCCTGATTATTTGTATCTGACTTAATTCTTCAGTATCCCTCCCTACAAGGATAGGCTCTGTTTTGGGCATGTGGTCTATCTTCTTCAGTGAATACCAAAGCAAAGAATTCATTGAGTCTCTTTGCAATCTCTGTTTCCTCTTTAATAATCCTTTGCCTTCCATTCAGTGGCAGAACTGGGGCGAGGCGGGAGGGGTGGCACGCCCCAGGCGGCACGGCGGGAGGTGGGTGGCACCGTGGGGGGGGAACCGAACGCTCTCGCCGCCGCTGCCGGTGCGCTTCTGGGCAGCGTGAGGGGGGCCGAAGCGCTCTTGCTGCCGCCCACGCACTTCCGCCGCTGCTTTGGCCACTGCTTCAGCCCGGCGCTTCCACCGCGGCCGAAGCCGAAGCTGTTCTGTGCCACAGGGGCGGGGGTAGGGGCGGAGCCCAATCACCGCCACCCCGTGCTTCTGTGTTGTGGGGGCGGGGCCTGATCGCCGCTGCCGTGATCCACGTGCTTCTGAGCCACGGGGGGGGCTATCGCGGGGGGGGCTTTTCCCAGCCCCGCCCCGGGCTCTTCTCAGGAGCATGACGCCGCTGCTTCCATTGTTGTCTAATGGTCCTAGTTGGATTCTTACTTTTAATGTACTAAAAGGCATCCTTGTTATTTCTAGTGTTTTAAGCTATACGCTCATCTTAAGTCTTGCTCTGCTTTCCTGATTGTTGCCTTGCATTTGTTCTGCTAGAATTTATGCTTCTGCCTGTTGTTCTCATTTGAACAAGCATTCCTTTTTCTAAATGAGCTTTTTTTGTTCTTCTTCGTGGTATTCCGTGACTCCCACCTATGGGTTCGCAGCGCGACCGTGCTGCCGATCGGCCAGTAGAAATCAGTTGAGAACCACTGCACCTCCTTCCCGAGTACGCATGCTCCGGCGTTGGCGCCATTTTCCCTCAGTTCCTTTTTGCCGCCACCATGGTTGGATCGGCTTCCTCGATCTCCAGTGTGAAAGAAAGGAAAGTCAATTAGTTTTAGCTTTAGATTGTTTACCTTGTTGTTGTTCTTCCCTTAGTTTTTTCCTCCTTCCCCAAAAAAATTAAAAATTGCTCATTCTTAAGGTTTATGGCCCACTTGGGCCCATTTAAGCGTTGCGTATCTTGTAATAACAAGGTACCACATACCGACGGGCATTCTAAGTGCCTTTTTTGTTTGGGTGAAGCGCATATCCCGGCAGCTTATGTTCATTGCGCTAAATTTACTAAACCCGCTTTTCGGCGAAGATTAGACTGACTGCAGGTTTCACAGATGGAGAAACCTCTTATGCTGGATTCGGAGCATGTGGATTTGGATCCGTTTCCGAGGGTTGTGTCGACCCCGGAGCTTGGGACCGGACACTCTACCCAGGTGAGCTCGAAGAGCTCCGATCCCTCTGCTTTGCCTTCAAAACAGCCTAAGCAAGGCAAGCCTATGGGCTCCTCGACTCCGCGGTCGGGCTCGGCTGTTACCACCAGACTCGACACTCAGTCCGGATAACAGACCGTTATGGATTCTCGCCCTCAGTTGGGGTGGATCTCAGCGGGGACCACATGGACTCACTCAAGCCTGGGGAGTTGTTGCCTCCAAAAAAGCAATACCCGTCCACGGGGTTTTCGCCAAAACTTCACCCACAAGCATCAGGGTCCGAGGCCTCGGACTCGAACCGAGCTCGACAGCTCAAAGTTAAACAGAAAAAGAAGGAAAAACAGGGGGTCCCTCGAGCTCGACGCCGTTCCTCGGACATGAGCAAGGAGAAGCTTCGGCAACGGAAATCTCTACAAGGTGCCAAGGAAGCTTGTTCTAAAACCACAAAAAAGACACACCGAGGCCGAAAATCCAGAAAACAGAGCTCGGACTCGACGTCGGACTTGGAGGCGACCGGATCCACATGCACCCCATCACAGGGGTGTCTTCCGTCCCTGAACTCGATATCGGATTCCGACCAGTCGTCAATCCCCATAGAGGAGGTTAGGCTCGGGCAGCAGGATGCATCACAGGAACAGCTCAGAGCCCCATTCAGATGCTCCGGAATCCCCAGAACCAGTTCAGGTTCCCCCAACTTCTTCCTCCGAGGATAGTGGTGGTTCTGAAGAGGATGATTACGATATGCCAGCTAAAGATGTCAAAGTGTTTACTTCTCTCATACCTCGATTGGCCAAAGCTTTAAAGCTGGACCCGATGCCTGATTCAGACTCTGACTCTGATTCCTTCTTTGAGGATGTTCCCTCAAAGAAGGCCAAGCCCATTGGCATCAAGTTCATTAAATCCTTGTTGAAATTGGCTAAGAAGGTATGGGCCAACCCTTCGGTAACCACTCACCTTCCTAAGCAGCTTAGGTACCTGGAGATGGTGTTGAGTTTCTTTTGGGACAACCAACCCCAAATTCTAAGATAGTCAAGGTGGCCCAAACTAAGAACAAATCCCTAGTGGACCTGTCCCCTAACGACATGGAGGGCAGAAACCTTGATATTATGGGTAAAAAGCTGTACTCTTCTGCAATTTTTTTACTCAGAGCAGCTAATTACGTTACAGAAATAGTCTCCCCGTCCAGGGAACAGGCCCTTCAGGACATACACTTCACACTACGTCTTTTGCACAACTTAGGGCTTCAAGTGAACTATCAAAAATCAACTTTACAGCCCACTCAGATTATTCGCTTTATAGGGACGGTCTTAGACTCAACACAGGAAATGGTGTATATGACAAAGGACAGGGTGGTCAAAATCAGAGCTGCACTTCAAGGGTTCCAGGCCAGAAAACCAGTGCAAGTGCTGGCCATACAACATCTGCTGGGACTAATGGCATCAACAACGGCTGTGCTCCTGCATGCCCAACGTCAAATGAGACCACTTCAGGCATGGTTCCTTCGGAACTACAATCCCTGGTTGTACGACCAGTACACAGAATTGCAGCTCCCTCCACAAGTGGCTGCTCAACTGAACTGGTGGCGCAACACAGGCAACTTGGTTCAAGGCCGCCCGTTCGTGCTTCCACCCCCGACAGTTTGTATCACGACGGACGCCAGCCCGACGGGTTGGGGAGCCCATTGCAATTCACTGATGATCAGTGGCATCTGGTCACCACAAGAACAAGCTCGTCACATCAGTTATCTAGAGCTGCTAGCCATCTTCAACGCCCTCAGGACATTTCGACTGCAAATAATTTCTCAAAGAGTTCTAATCAAAACAGACAACACGACGGCTATATTTTACCTCAACAAACAAGGTGGAACCAGATCAAGACACCTACTTCAAATCACTTTACAAATTTGGAACTGGTGCTACAACCACCAAGTGTTCCTCCTGGCCATACATGTCCCGACAGAACAGAACATAATAGCAGATCGTCTCAGTCGTCTCCACTCCAGAATACACGAATGGTCCCTCAACATGGAAGTGTTTCGTCTCCTAGAGGCGCATTGGGGGCATCCAGTCCTGGATGTCTTTGCCACCAGGTGCAACAGGAAATGTCGCCGCTTCTGCTCCCGAGGAGGAATCGGTTGTGGCTCAGAAGGCGATGCGCTAGAAGTCCACTGGACACCGGGCCTCATGTATCTCTTCCCACCATTCCCTCTGATACAGTGGACAATCCTCAAACTACGTCAGGACAACTCAGAGGCCATACTACTGGTTCCATGGTGGCCTCATCAACCTTAGTTCTTACTTCTCAAACGCATGGCGGTGGACTTCCTCCGGTTGCCAAATCGCCCAGATTTACTGTCTCTTCATCAAGGAGCCGTTCTCCATCACAATGTTCAGCATGGAGGATTCAGCCGAATTCATGCCTGACAGCATGGAGGATTCAGCCAAAATAGAAAACATTATACAAAGCTCGCTGAAACCTGCTACTAGGAAACCTGCTACTAGGAAACTAAATATGGATTATATTTAGAGATTTCACACGGCGCAAAAATAGGCAGTCAATCCCAGTCTCAGTGGATACGGCCCTCCATTTTTTGTTACATCTCTTCAAAAAGAATTTGTCTTATTCTGCCATAAAGGTATATCTTGCAGCAGTAATAACACATCAGCCAGAGGATTCTCAAAGCCACGCCTTGTTCCGACTCCCTAGAATAAAGAAATTTCTAAAAGGACTGAGGAACTTGCGCCCAACTTCCCGTCCTATTACCCCACAATGATCTTTGTCAGTAGTTCTCACACAGTTGATGAAACCTCCATTTGAACCTCTGGCAACCTGTGATGAATACTTCCTTACCCTCAAGGTGATCTTTCTAGTGGCAATTACATTGGCTCACCATGCGTCGAAGTTGGCAGCTCTCTGCGCTGACCCACCGTATCTCCAATTTTTCCACATAAAGTAACTCTACACCCAGACGTCTCATTTGTCCCTCAAGTTGTGTCTGAATTCCATGTTACCCAGCCTATACACCTACCAGCTTTTTTCCAGCAACCAGTCTCCGACGTTGAGTAACAACTACATCTTCTAGACGTCCGCCGTGCTCTAGCATTTGTCCTGGATAAGACCAAAGGATATAGGACATCCAATAAACTCTTTATCCGTCCACATGCTCCTAAAAAAGGCAAAGAGATTTCCTCTCAGACTATTGCGAAATGGGTAGTCAAAACTATCAAACTGGCTTACAAATTGGCAAACCGCTCTCTTCCTGTCTCTGTCCATTCCCATTCCACCAGAGCCATTTCAACATCTACAGCCTTTCTACGAGGGGTACCTCTCCCTGATATTTGTAGGTCTGCTACATGGTCTACACATACAACTTTTGTGGACCACTACAAGCTAGACATTAGGGACAGGAAGGATGCTGCCTTTGGGAGAGCGGTGTTGTCTTCTATCCTGCCTTGACGTCCCACCTCCAGGTAGGAGTTTTACTGCTTGCTATTCACCCATAGGTGGGAGTCACGGAATACCACGAAGAAGAAAGCAGGATTACTTACCTGTAAGTCTTGTTCTTTGAGTGTATTCCGTGACTCCCTACTGCCCGCCCAACTGTCCCCGCTACGTCAGGCTTTTGTCTTTTAATTCTCTCTGCTTATCCTACAGTTAGTGGCGGCGGTGGGAACTGAGGGAAAATGGCGCCAACACTGGAGCATGCATACTCAGGAAGGAGGAGCAGCAGTTCTCAACTGATTTCTACTGGCCGATTGGCAGCAGAGTCATGCTGCGAATCCATAGGTGGGAGTCATGGAATACACTCGAAGAACAAGACTTACAGGTAAGTAACCCCGCTTTTTAAATCACTTCCTGAACAGCTCCTGTAAGTCACATTGAAGTCCTCTTGGACCTGACAGTGCCATTTTTCCTTTTGGGTATGCCAAATCAAATCCATTTGGGCCTTTTTTTATTGTTTCTGTGAACAGCCTCCATGCCTCTTGGAGTGTTTGGACTCTCTCAACCTTCCCTTTCAGTTTCTTTATTTCCTGTTTTCCTCATCTTTGAGAATTTTCCTTTTTGTAAAATTTAAGATCTCTGTGTTAGATTTTATCTGTGATTTGCTGTCTATGATGAAGTCGAAAGTATTATGGTCACTTTTACCAATTGGATCAGTCACATAAACATTTTGTGCCAGATCTTCTGTATTATTCGGGATCAAGTCAAGGATTCTTGTACCTCTAGTTGGGTCTTGAAGAGAGATGGGCACCTGCTGAAACGAAACAGGTTTCAGCAGTACTGAACCAAATGTGGATTGGTACTGCCCCTCCCCCTTCAGCTTGGCAGAACCAGTTCCCTTACCATGCAGTGCCCAGCCGCAGCAAACACTGAACCAGGAAGTGGTCTGTGCGCCCAACAAATGATGCTAACCAACTGGAAGCGGAGACAGGATGATGCTGTTCCCTGCTTGGCTCCCAGTTGGCTAGCATCATCAGCCTGGTGCGCAGTCCATTTCCTGGTTTGTCATTCACTGCAGCCAGGAGAGGTGGTACTGACCCACATTTGGTTTGGTACCACCAAAACCCATTTTGTTTTGGCAAGGTGCCCATCTCTAGTCTTGATTCCTATACTGTAGAATGAATAATCTCTCTCATATCCCATTTTTTCAATTTTCCTGAGTGCAAAAACTAACCTTTAATTCTCTAGGAAGTTTCCATTAGTTTCTGCTTCCATGTTTTTCCATGATCCAGCACTAATGGTCTGTCCGTACAGAATGTTTGTTCAACTTTCCTTGCATTCATGACACTGATACTACATTCCTGTGTCCAAATGTTGCAAGTTTGAAATTTGTATCAACTTAGCAACACATGTCTGAGGGATTTTTTTTGCACCACTGGTGGTGGTATATTTTTGCTTTGCTTTGCTTTGCCCAAATTTGCTCTATGGTGCTATCTGCCACATGCAACCCAATTGATGTATGCAGATCCATGCATTTAATATTTCCTTAGAACCATCCATGTTTCCAGTGGTCCATCTCCACCTCTTCATGCCTTACTCTGTTTAGTTTTCTTAGAGTAAGAAAACACTGTGCATTCTCATTTTTTCATTTATGTTAGCATTTTTGTACCTAGACCACAAATGTGGGAACAAAAAGTAAAATAAAATTAGAAAGCAATGAGGAAAATGAGGCTTGAGAAGGGGAAGTAGAGTGAAAGACTTGTCATGTGTTCTAGTTTTTAAAAATTAATGTTATCATTTTACACCATAGCACAATTTTTAAAAAACAGAAAAACATTATGGTGAAAATAGGAAGTCTAGGAATGTAACTAAAACAAAGAAAGGGAAAAGAAATTGGAGAAAGGGCATAGAAGATGGGCAAAAGGGATGACAGTGTGTTAGGTGTGAGATGGCAATGAACAATTATGGTAAGTGTTACAATGCATTCTGGCACATCCAGCAACAAATACATCCCTTATATCTGGAAACAAATACTGGGATGACCTGTTGAAAACTGTGACAGAAGCAAATATTAGAATGATGAAAAGCAGTTCCAGGATGCATGGGGCAACAACAGCCTCCATTAATTGACAGTTGCAACAGAAAAGAAGAGAAACAGTAGTAGGAACTTTAAACTTGTTCTGTACCTTTTATTTCAGGAAAAAAGAATCCTCTCTCTGGAATCAGCCAACACACGGTTGATGAGTGCCCTCACACAAGTGAAGGAACACTACAGTATGCAGACTTGGAACGGCATTTCCCCCACCAACTCCACCAAGCTTTCCATCACAGAGAATGGTGAATTTAAAAACAGCAGCTGCTAACATCCATCTGTCCTACCAACAAAATGACTGGCTCCTCCTGTGGGACACAATCGGCCACCAAATTCCCTCCATGCTGCTTCAGAGAAGGATGTTTCAGGGAAACGTGGAGCTAGTGTGTTTGGGGCTCCAACCCCTTAAAGGTGGCAATCTCCCAGTCTGCCATTGTCACATATGCATAGAGCCCTTTGGACTTTGCACATGATAGTCATAACCAGAGCTCACAAGAAGCTTGTTGCAGTTAATGCTGCTCTGATTAGTATACTAATCAGTTGCCTTGGCACTCTCTCTTTATGTCCTGGTCATTGATTCTCTGTCTGTCTGTCTCACACACAAACATTCAGGATCTTTCATGTAAGAGACTTCCAAATAAGGCATTGGTGAATTGTTCTCACAGGATCAAAGCACACCTGCATGCTTCCTCTTTCAACTCCGCACTGCCTTCTCTCTCTTTCTCTGCTTCTTTTTTGCATTAATCTCTCCCCCTCTGGACTAAGGCTATCAATCTCTTCTGCTTCATTCATTGGATCTAGGCCCCAGGTGAACACACCCATTACACAACCTCACTTTTCCTCCTTCAGTAGTCCTCCTCCACTCAACTCTACACCCTTATGGTTCAGTGTGGGCGTGTACTATATATACTATATAGGTTGGTCCTCGATCACCTTTGCCTAACTTAAAAGTTTTTTCTCCTTAGGACTGGGACAACCATCAAGACTGTGTGATCAGACTAAATCCCTGAAGCTCTTTTTCTTCTACTCTTTAGGAATCCTCACTTCTGCTCCTTTTTTTGCAAATAAAATAGTGAAGAATTGGGAAGAGACTCCCAGTGTATCATCCAGTGCAATCACACTTTTTGGCAAAAAGCTCCAAACATGACACCACAACACAGGAGGCCTGTGGTTTCTTTCAAAAAGGTTTGAAATGTTTATTTAAAAAAGGAATCTGTTCCCTCCCTTTAGCTCCAGAATTAACTAGTCATTTCCATACTTCCAAGCACTGATCGGGACTTCCTTTCCAAGATTTGCATTACTGGGTTTTTGACCCAGCTTTCATGTTTTTAGAACTTTGCTGCCATACAGCAGAGCATACAGTGATACCTTGACTTACAACCAGCTTGACTTACAACCTATTCGAGTTACAAGCAACAGCAGTTGCAAAAATTTCCCTCAACTTACAACCACAATTTCGACTTACAACCAAAAAAGGCACAAAATTTTGTCTTCGCTTTTTTTTTCTTCGGCTAATTGTTGGTCACTGCTTCTCTGTAGCTCCTTCATCCCCATGATTAGCTTTGGAGAGAGACTGTCTGGCATTTTAGGTTAAAAATATCCTCCATCCTCCCCTGCCAAAAGCAGATGGATTAACTGCTTTTGGATTAGTTCTTATGGGTAACTATGCCTATAAATTCAAACCCCACCTATACTTCTATGGGGAATGATACTTCTATCTCTGAGCAGAAAAACTGCTCATACAGATTAATCACATTTTAGTACATTCCTGTGGGAAATGGTGCTTCCACTTACAACCAACTCGAGTTAAGACCATCTTCCATGTACAAATTACGGTTGTAAGCAGAGGTACCACTGTACTTGGTTTGAATAGCTGGATAGAAAACATTCTGGGATCTTATAGTCTGCTGAAGACTATTTTTCCAGAAGAGCTGAAGAGATTTTTCCAGAAAAGCTGAAACAGCTGCTGTTTTGCTTCAGCTCTTCTGGAAAAATGCTTTGCATCATATCATAGAGTGGCAGTATATGATAGTAGGCTTCAGCAGATTCACCTTTTAAAATGTTATGATCTCTACCAAACTTCCATTCGGTTTCCCCAAACTTCCTGGAATGCTCCTGCTTGAAAGCAGGATACTTGGTGACCGTCCAATAGTGAGAGAGAGCACATATCTCTTCCATCATCAAGACGGTTGGAACAAGGGGTCCTAGAGCATAGATTCCCTCAAAGCATCTTTTTTCTCCTCCATTCAACAGATTGCACATGGTCAGGAGTAGTTCTTTCATTCTATCACTACAATGCTTTATTTTCACCTGCTCAAAACTTCAAAAGGCTGTTTATCTTTTTATTTATTTTACTTTATTGAAATTTTAAAATTTTAGTTATATGCTATGCATCAGTGATTCTCAACCTTTTTAAAGCTGCCGCCTCCCTATGAAGTGGAGATTTTTTTTCAACCCCCCCCCCCCCG
>JAIOUR010142604.1:0-10258 GCA_020711275.1 Calotes versicolor
TATCCAAGGTCTCACAATTACCACAGTCTGCACTTCCTATACAAATAGCCAAGATGTGTGTCGAAGAGCATGCTAGATGTTAGGATGACATGATGTCTCCCTCCCTTCTATATTAGCTGTGTTTCTTCCTGCCCCATTCTTCCACTCAGTCAACATGGTCCCCTATTTTTCCAGCTTTTTAATGATTTTTTCCATGCCCCCAGTGTTAGTGGTCATTGACATGGCGAGCCTCTTTCTAGGTTGAGTGCTTGTAATACAGAAAAATATCCTTCAGCACAGGAAATTATTGTGCCAGAAGAATGCTAGGACTTATTTCTCTGATACATTTGTTTTCTGTGTCAGAGGATACTTTTGTAGTGAGCGTAGTTGCATGTCCCCTTGAGTAGTACAGTAGAGTCACAAAATCTGCTCTATTTGGGAGATGGGCATAAAAGAGAAAAATAGTGTTTCGTTTTGTTTAATTTCCTGCCCTCCATTTCAGTAATAACATTTTTGTTCCAGTAATAACATTTTTTAAAAACCGTGTGGGGTGCATATCCTTAAAAAATGGCTCCTTGTGGGGATGCATACTGTCAGTCAGCCATTTTTAATTATACACTCCACAGACAGCCATTTTAAGGATATGCACCCTGTTTCAAAATGACGAAACTCTTTCGTTTTTACTTTTGTGCTCATCTTTATTTGGGATAAATAAATGAATGTAGACCGGAGGTGCCCAGAGCTTTTCAGTATGTGAGCTACTTACAAAATGACCAAGTCAAAATGATACTATAAAAATGCCATTCGCCACCTGGGCCGGGGAGGAAGAGGCTGGGGGCAGTAGCACAACGGCCTCCATTTCCTGGGTCGGGGAGGGAGACGCTGGGGTCAGCGATGCAAGGAGGTAGAGAGGCTGGCTGGGATCTACCCGCACTACCTTTGTGATCTACTAGTAACTCGCGATCTACCTATTGGGCACCCCTGATATAGACAATGGCATCAGGAGCTTAATGTGATATGCCCCACATCCCTCCGAATGTGATGGGTTCCTTTGGGTAGACATGCATAGGAAGTCATGGTCAAGATCATCTTTGGCAGGTACATTTCTCCTAAATCCTTATAAAGCAGTTCACAGTTGTAATTGCAGTCTTCGCCTAAAGACACTTTTGCCTCGCAAGCCAAGACTGTTACAGACAACTTGGCTGTGATCCCAAAAGACAGAGGGAATCACTGCTAACCTTGTGTACAATGTGCATGGGTGTAATTCCCTATCTGTTCCTTTAGGCCACTGGAGCTGAGAAATAAGGCAACATAGTGTAACTGGCAGATATGTTGAATAGAAACACCAGTTGAGGTGCTATAGTAGATTTCAGAGTGATCCAGTTATGTTTAAAAAAAAAACGGGTTTGCAGAGTTATAAAAATGGAGCCATTTTTCTGACTGTAAAACGGGATGGGCAGAGCAAGTACTTACTTCAACTTTAGCAACCGACATTACATGTGTCTACTGCAAATGAAACTACACTTCTGTAGGTGAGCAACTCCTCTGCAGGGCCTATTGATTCAAATGGGCCTTCTCTAATTGGGAGTTACTACTGGATTTCAGCCACTCAGTATATGGCTAGCCGATATATCCACAAGCACAACCGTAACACTTCCTCCTGCTAAGCATGTAGCACTGTTTGTAAGACCATCTGCAATACTTACCATACTCTCTCAAGATTTTATCGTATAATACTGTGACCAGGACACTAAACACCAAGCAGAGCTATGGAGATAGGAGTCAACTGTAGGAGAGCTGAGGAGCAACAAGAGGACTAGCATCCTGGGCCTTTAACTGCTGCGTGGAAGAGGTGGACAGCAGCAGGTGTACAGTTTTGGGCAGCCAACAGCTGCTGAAATTACTTCTCCCACACAACAGCTAAAGGTCTGGGAGGCTTGTTTTTCATCCAGCCCCCTGAAATCAGAAGTGCAGCGTTCCACATGCTGTCAGGCTGCAATCACAATGCAACCTAGACAACATAAGGTGAGTAATACACTGGAAGGAGCAACCCAACAAGACCTGTAGCACTTCCCTTTGCCATTGCCTGCTCTAGCCAATTTCTTATTTACTTTTATAGTACAAAGTAGAGAGGTACAACCAAGGACTGGATTGGTTTCTTCCCATCCATGCATACTGGAATGGCTAGCCACACACGTAACCTATGGTCCTCACCCACCCACCCAAGAACCTCACAGTTTTTAGGCTGGAAGAAGAAGAAAACACTATACTTATTTCTCTAGACCTAGAAGTTGTGTTTGAAATATTTTTACCCCACCTTCCCCCTTAAAGGACCTGTTAAGGAAGGTTGACCTCTGCATTGGAAGGATTGTGAGAGCCACCATGACAATACTTACCAATAGATACATACTAAGGGTGTGTCTAGCCAGCTTTATGAACTGACGGACTTGAACCAGAATTCAATCCAGCTTATACAGACCATGTATCAGGAGGCTGCTGCTGCTATTTCTGAAACAGCTGAAAAATCCTTTTACATCTATGGTATCATTATTTAGCAACAAGGGCCTGAGGACTTTCTCCTTTGCCTCAGCAAGTGTCCCATAAAGTCAGTGAAGGCTGATCTGAAGGTAACCATCAGACCCCTGTTCTTCATCTCTGGGAAGATTTCAGTGGCAGCACCACATGATTAGGACTGTGAGACGCATAATGCTGAGAACATGGAAGTCAAAGCAAGCGCTGTGGAAATAACATGTCCCAAGGCATCTTGCACCTGAGACATTACCAAGCATGTTGGAGCATGAGAATTCCTGGGACTTTCCAGAGTACCTATTGTCCCAACTTGATTACTCAGTTATGCTGGAAAACTGCACATTCCAGAACTGATCTGTGCCTGGTCAGAAGCTCCATTTATGTTCCAAGCCAAATAAAAACTTGCCATAGAAAGGATGTGTGATTCATAAGACAGCCACACATTATAGCTGGATACATTCATATTGTAAACCAGATAAACACCAGCTCTGGGCGCATCACTAAATTCATCCAGACTTGAGCTGGAATACTGCAAGTCCTCAAATCCCCAGGCCCCTGTTTAGGGATGATAGGAGCTGTGGCTTAACAACATCTGGAGGGATCTAGGGTCTCCATCTCAGATTAAATCCAAGGGCAAGTAACTGTCCCCAGCCCAAATTCAGTTTAGGCATGGGGTATTTGCATCTTTTGTGCTGCAATGCCCAGAATCTGCCAGGAATCTGCCACCCCCTGGCAGAATTCCAGACAATGCAACCCCAAACCAGTAATTTAAAGAAGAGTTTTTCTCACCTCGTGGCCTTCCCTCCCATTATGTTGCTCTTTCAAGGAGGAAACTGCTTCCAGTTGTGCTTTGTGAATGGCAAGAGTTCATTGGAATTGTCTTAAATGCAGGCATGTCCAAAGTATGGCCCTCCAGATGTTCTTGAACTGCAACTCACAGAAGCCTGCAGCACTACCTATGCTTTCCTTGAGCATTTAACTTCAGCACTAGCTGTGCTGGCAAGGGCTCCTGGGAGTTGCAGTTCAAGATCATCTGGAGGGCCACACTTTGGACATGCCTGTAAGGGTCATGAAAGTAGTTTGAGAGGGTCTCTACAGAGCCTAGCAGGGAGTAAGACTACCCATTCCATGCTCCTTTGAGATAATTCCCATGGATCTATGTCACTCCAAGTACTAGTGGAAACTATTTACTTGAAAGGCCACTATGGTAATGAAGGCCCATATACTGAGTTGAGGAAAAACTATTTGGGGGCTGTATTTCCCATGATTTTTTTCTGGAGGAATTGGCTGCTGAATTATGGGATTTGCAGTCAAAAGAAATGGAAGCCCTATGCCTAATTCCCTTACAACTAAGTTGGCAAGCTGAATCACTCAGATTCCACTTCAGATTGTTCCAGCTTGAGAAAAGTAGAAGCCCCAGCAGCAGAGGGGGGAAAGCCACATTGGGAGCAAAAAGGGGCAGACTGATTTGAATTGGCTTTTGCATTTTGTCATCAGGAAAAACAAAATACTTTTCAGAAAGGGAAAAACTATATGCCAGGAGAAGATTCAACGTACAGTATTACTGGAGGGGGAAGGGAAAAATTTGTTTCTTAGGAATAAAAAGAATGAAGTTAGTCTCGAGTGATTGGGTGGGTTGCACAGTGATTTTGTTGAGTGTTGGTTCATTTATAATTGTGTATGTTTTTGTAAATAAAGAAAAACATTACTTCAAATTGATCTACTGTATATTATTACCATAACAAATCCCATAGTGTTGGATCATGCCCCTAAGGCCTCAATTTCAGAGATGTTCTGCGTACGGTAGCTGCATTCTGACATTGGGTGGGTGTGAGGACAGGATGTTCAAACCAAAACTCTGAGCGTAAATAGTAAGAGCTTAACTAAACGTTAGGAGAACATTTCTGTCTTGAAGAATGGGCAGAAACAAGGTGGAAAATCCAGGGGAGGCATCCTGGGGAAAAGGAGTGTGTGATCATTTGGAAAATCCCAGAGTGTGGGGTCAAGAAGACACCAGAAGGGCCAGATCCAGCATGAGATTCCCTACCCCACTAAAAATGCTGGTGAAGAATCCTGCTGAATGGTACGTGTTGGCTGAATGGTGGACCATGTGAACCATCTGAGTTTGGTTCATCCACTTCCAGTCCTGACGTGATCAGATTTTGCTTTTTTCCCCTAGTGTGGTGGCTCCATGAAAGAGAGAAGATGTATTGCAACATCTTCTGTTGTGTCCAAGGAGAACTTGAACAGGTGAAGCTTGCTTGACCAGCTGCATCTGCTGAAGACCTTTCTTCCACCCAAGTGTTCATAGCAGAGGAACTTTGTCCTTAAAACAAAAAACAAAAAACCAGGGAGCAACTTGATATTTGTTTTGTGGAATCCATAACTCTCACTTGAAAGTCAAGATGACTGCAAGTGTATTTGTGAACCTATGGAGCATCATGTGTTTATTCTGATACCCAAGCTGCATATCCATCCTAAGCTTTCTTCTTGCAGGACCACAGGTAATGTTGTGGGTCCTGAATCTGTGAGCAATTGAGTTCACTGAGTGAGATTCAGATGCAGTCATTCTTACAGTGGACCTACTGACATCAACCGCACTTATGTTAACCACGAGCAATTAAAATTCCATTGATTTCACTAAGTCTACTGTGAGAACGGGTTACGCCTGGATCCGAATCAGATTCAGAAGAGAGACATAAAGTCTCTATTGTGAAGGCTAGGTGTTGTAAAATCCAGCGTGTGCTGGGAAGTGTGTAATTTCCCATTTGCAAGGCTGTCTGTGACTCATGGGCTACAGCCATGACCTGGCTGTCGGGGATTTTCTGCAAGGTAGGTATCCAGCTTGTCCTATGGCTATGCAGGTGACTCAGGATTCTGAAGGAATTGCTCTTTAACAGACAAGATTGCAACCTCACTTTGCGTCTGGTAAGACCCTTGTGGTTTTCATAACCCCAAACCCAACAAGTATAGTTTGGTATTGGAAAATGCTTGTTGAACCTCTTCCTGTCAGGCAGGCAGAGCTTCCATCTGCCTTTTCCTCTGCCACCCATCTCGCTAATCCCTTTTATGAGGAGTTAAAGCTACTGTATGTCAAGGGTGTGCTTTCATGGGGAACAGGATGAGCAAGGCTTCCTTTGAGTTAAAAAGAGGCCTCCATAAGTGCCCTGGGGGCCACTTTTATCTTGCTCTTACACTGAAATGGATCCCCCTTCACTCAGATGAACGTGACGGTGTCAGATATAATGATGGTGCCTATCCAGCTTCATGGTTGACTGACATGCGTTTCAGAGCCGCACATTCCACCCAAAGAGCCCATTTGCACAGCTGAGTGATCTAAACTTGAAAGCTAATTTCTGTAATTACCAAGTGTGATTGAACTCGGGCAAAACTTTTCATCACCCACATGGGATGGGAATACTTGCCTCCATAACTATATCACACATGTTGTGTGAGGGGGAGGGGGCATGGCTAATTGGCAGGTATTTTACAGATACACCCCCCTCATTTTAACAATTGGAAAATCAGTGTCTCTCAGTTGGAGAAATGACTGAATTGCCATGAAGGTTTGACAAGCTTATCATGTCAAAATCAACACTAACCGCAGTTTTATTCCTCCTCTTTTCTATGAGGATGGGCCTCCCTTTTGATAGATGGAGAATTTTTATAGTGGTAGTAGTATTTTTCCCAAACCTGATGTCCTCCAGATATGTTATATTACAATTTGCATTATCCCCAGCCGGGCCATTCTGGATAGAGGGCAATAAAGCTGTAGGAGGGTATAGAGTAGAGGAAGACTAGACTGGAAGATGATGCTTTCCTTTTTCACAATGTTTAAAACAGGACAGGGAAATCAAATATATTGTCTCTAGTTCTCGTTAGCTCCAGTTGCCTCGTCCAAGGTGAAGATTGATTGGAGCTATGGTCCAACATCATACAGAAGGCCACAGCTTTCCCACCCCACCCTAAAACATTCTCTGCAATTAGGACGCTGAGAAAGTGAAGTGGAGGATATTGTACAATTCGCTAATTTGCACTTACTACAAGCATTTGCGGCCATGCAATTGCCTATATTGACATCTGCACCTAATCCCATTTCACACATGGTATGGATTGAAGGAAGGGTATGCTTTTCAGTGGCATGCAATGCAGTCACAGTGCCTGTGGGACATCGAGGAGCATATGATATGGTCCACAAGCATTTATGTATAGCTCCTATCCTAGAGATGCTGCATAGATAATACAAGTGCAATCACTGTTCTTTATAGACATAGTACCCAGCTGTGAGGTTGTCCTGATCATTATGTTCTGGTAACAAAGCAAGCAGCTGCAACTGATTTGTGCATCAACGCTAGGAGGTTAGGTTCTGCAAACTATGAGATTAAGAATGGGAATTGAAAAGAAATTGCAACTCTTTGAAGAAACCAACATAATTTGAAAACCTGCAGGTTCACCAATCCGTGCTATCAGTGGGTAGCTGCCACCTGCCACCTGCTACCTGCCACCACACAAAATCTACAACTCAAGCACCCCCAACAAAGGGCAGCCCGCCTGTCTTTAAAAAAACCCTTTCATGGAGAGTCCACCAAATTATGCGAATTTGCACCCTCAATGCCCAAATGCCATCCATTGGCTCTGAAACCCCCTGATACAAAAATCCTAACCGATGAAAATTAGGATTATGTACATGTGGAAATAAATGTTTAGGGGGAACGTCCAAAACTGCGTAAGGTAGATACTGAAGTTATTTTCAGGCACTCCAGTTCCAAGACGCTTCAGCCCATACATCTAGTAGTCCTGGTGACCTGGGCCAGCGGTAAGATTCTTAGGGCTATAGGTCAATTTCTAAGGCACTTTACCAGCCATGCAATCCCAGGCTTAGCGCCTTTCTGGGCTGGGGGAGGGGGCACAAAATGAAGATGGAAGGAAACTTTGGATCTAGGGCATGTTTGTCTCTGTGTGAGACTTTGGTCTACTGCGTTTTCTCACAAGCTTTGGAAAAAGGTTACTCTATGGCAGGCATGTCCAAAGTCCGGCCCGGGGGCCGAATGCGGCCCTCGTTCAAATTTTGAGTGGCCCTCAGGCTCTTCTCCCTGCTGGCTCTGCCTGTCACTCATCCCAATGAGAAATTTTCCCTTCCCCTCAGAAAAAAAAGAGGGTAAGTGAGGGGAGGCCAGAACGACCCTCCCATGGAACAGGGAGAGGGAGAGGCTTCCCACAATACCCCTTTTGAACCACTGTGAATAGGGCACATCACTTCCCTCTCTGGAAAGAAGTCTCACCTGGAGGAGGCTATGAGCGCCGTCGGCCCCCACACATGTCCACCTCACCAAATCTGGCCCTCCTTGCAAAAAGTTTGGACACCCCTGCTCTATGGCATAGGTTCCCGAACTTTTTCCCCCATAGACCACTTTCAAAGTTTTACTGTTTTTGGTAGACCCCCTGCTGCTACATTTCCACTACATTCCCAAAATAGGTGGACCCCCATTTGTTTCTCATGCCAACATGGACGCCATCTGGACTCCCGTGGACTCCTGGGGGTCCACGTGGACCACTTTGGGAATTGCTGCATGGCAATGGTTCTCAACCTTCTTAATGCCATGACCCTTTCATACAGTTCTACATGTTGTGGTGACCCCCATCCATAAAATTAGTTCCGCTGCTACTTTTATTAGGTTAGTGGCCTTTTAGACAATATTCAAATTGCATTAAATGACTAAAAATAATAAATACAAAAAAATAATAAAGACCAAATCTATGCGTTTTCGCTCCCTCCTTTCCCTTAGCTGGGAGGAGCCCCTTAAGAGAACCACGGAACAAAATCCTCTTTTCCGGGGTAGTATTTGAGTCTAGGGCCGTCACGTACTCCACGCCATGACACCACAAATGATGCTTGCACTGAAGGGTCACAAAACATTGTAGCTTTGTGTGTGTGCACCTTACCTGGACATGTTCCTACGGTTCCTATGACCATCAAAATATGTGTTTTCCGATGGTCTCCGGAGACCCCTGTGAAGAGGTCGTTTGAACTCCAATTTGAGAACCACTGCTTTATGGTGCCGCCATTTCACACTGCAGTTCCCAACTCCTGACGTTTGCAGTGGAGTTTTGGAGAACAGCTGCCTTCCTTCAGCTGAGGTGGACAGTGAAGACTCTAGAAAGGATTAGTCTCTGCCCAGAGTATCAGTGAATCTGTGATTTTTTAAAAAAGAAGGTACAACAGGGTAAACCCCATTATTAGACAGAGAGAATGGCAACCATGCGGGCCTTATTACATTGACCACTGGTACTGGAACTATAGCTGAGGCAAATTAGTACTAGAACATTTTTTCCACATTCCTAGTCCACAAGTCCAAAACTGTAACCTGAACAATAAAAGGATTTTTCCAGTCCACACATAAGGATCTGAAGCATTTCTTTCTATTTGTGATCATTTCCTGGCTGTATCTTTTTTTAAAAAAATCCTTTCTTCAATCATTTGATGAATCATCTTCTGTCGGCCAGAATGCTGTTCATCCTCCATTTTGCTACCAATTCTTTAATTGATGACTACACTCCGATGAGATTTAATTAAGCAGGCACAAAGGGGGCGGGGACGTACTGTGGTACCTCGGTTTAAGAACCCCTTGGTTTAAGAAATTTTTGGTTTAAGAAATCAGGTCCATTGGAAGTAATACCTCGGTTTACAAATAATAATAAAAAAATCTTTATGTGTTTTGGTTTACAATTTTGTTTTCACAAGCAAGTTTTCCCAATGCATTCCTATGGAATTTTGGTTTAAGATTTTTTTCGATTTTTTTTTCCAGTAAGAAACATTCTGGAGAACTAATCAAATTTGTAAATGGTGGTGTCATGATATAAAGCTTTAGCAGTGGGTAAATAGAAGAAATAGCTATTTCATGCAAATAATTGCATCCACATGGTCGTTAAGGGGGACAATTGTACCAGTACTAGAACTGAGACAATTTTTGACTAAGGTTCTAGGTGGTCACTGGTTGTCCCAGTTTTGTCTCAGTTCCAGGGCTTAACTGAGGCTGTGATCCCAGTTTGCCTACAACAGATAACATGTTGTTGTTATTGTTGTTGTTGTTGCTGCTGCTGCTTTTGGAAGCCAGATTGAAACTGAAGCATTAAATGACATAGAACAAATGAATGTGCCGTGCTACTAAACATCCAGATGAGTGGAAAAATAGATACAGAACTACATGAAAGCCACATAAATAGAAAATTTTCATGTCCTAGTATTTTCGAATGTAAACGATCAGCAGTGCATAATTTCCATAAGCTACAATTTCATTCTTCCTATTTGGCAAAGTTTTAACAGTCATTTTTTTTTCTGTTGGAATTTTAAGAAAAATGGCAAGTAATGAAAGCACAAATATTTTCTCCCACAAGAAAGCAAGCTTAGGAAATAATAATTGTATTTATTGGTATGATTGACTACGCTGATTAAGATTAAGGAACGGATCAACATTTGGAAGCATACCCTATTTCAGATGAATGGGGGAAAATAAAGAATAGATGTTTAAATATATATTGCATTAATATAAAGAAAAACAACACATGTAGTATATGTGACTCAAATATTGGCAAAATAGGAAAATCCTGCAATATATTGTGACTTCTCGGACTGAAAAACATTGATAGGGGAGTGTGGGGAGTAATACGTTAGGTTTCTAACTGAATCATGAACCCAGTTTTATATATTTTAATAGGATACATTTGTGAGTCCAGCATTCAAAGTTTTTTT